>AWOL01S0143307.1:5391-18450 GCA_000715115.1 Nicotiana otophora
TGATATCGGGGTCAGAATCTGATTCTGGAAATTGGAATAGCTTCGTTATGTTATTTGGGACTTGTGCGCAAAATTTGAAGTCATTTCGGATTGATTTGCTATGTTTCGGCACGAGTTATTTAATTTGAAAGTTCAAAGTTCATAGATTTCGATTTGAGGCGCGGTTCATCGTTTCGATGTTGTTATCCGTGATTTGAGGCCTCGAGTAGGTCTGTGTTATATTATTGGATTTGTTGGTATATTCGGGCGAGGTCCCGAGGGGAGCGGGCGTGTTTCAGATTGATTTCATATCATTTTCTTCAATATTGCTATTGTTGGTTCTAGTGTGACCGCACCTGCGACTGGTTTACGCAGGTGTGAGGGTCGCAGAAGCGATGAAGGGATCACAGGAGCAGAAATATTACTGGGAGCAGGGTTCCACAGAAGCGGAGATTGCTTCGCATCTGCGAAGGCACATATGCGATGAGTTGAGCGCATAAGCGGATTGGAAGCGCAGAAGCGACAAGTGGGCGCGCACATGCGAGTGCGCAGATGAGAGTATTTTACCGCAGGTGCGAAGGCATACCTCCGGTGCTTCTCCGCAGAAGCATGTTTTTGGTCGCAAATGCGATACTGCAAAAGCGGCTAATGTGTCGCAGGTGCGAAAGTGCTGGGCAGAATGATAAATACAAGGGTTCACGATTTTGGCTTCATTTTAACATTTCCAAGCTCGGATTGAGGTGATTCTTGGAGCAATTTTCATCTTGTAGACTGGGGTAAGTGTTCTCTACTCATTTGTTTATCTTATATCACGAATCTACCTTCGTTTTTTGGTAATTGGATTGTGAATTTTATAGGGGAAATTGGGGGTTTTGGCCTAAAGTTTCATAATATGAATTTTTGAGATTTGAACATCGAATTGGAGTCGGATTTGAGTGAAACTAGTATGGTTGGACTCGTAATTGAATGGGTTGTTGGATTTTGTAAATTTTGTCGGGTTCCGAGGTGCGGGCCCGGGATGGGCATTTGGCCGATTTGGGCTTTTGATTCAAGATTTGATCCTTTCGATCAGGATTGATTCCTTTAGCATTGTTTGATGTATTTGAGTTGTTTTTGGTTAGTTTTTGAGCCGTTCGGAGGTCGGAACGCGTGGGATGGCATTTGGGAGCATCGCTTGGCTTGCTCGGTGTTGGAATTGGCTTGTTCGAGGTAAGTAACTCTTCTAATCTTAGTGTTGAGGGTATGAAACCCCGAAATACGCGTTATGTGATTTGTTTTGAGGTGACGCACTTGCTAGGTGACGAGCGTGTGGGCGTGCACCATGTGAATTGGGACTCTGTTATTTCCATGGCACTGAATAGTGGCCCTATTTTGTTGATATCCGTGTTTTCACCATGTGATAAAGTAATTGAGCTGTCAATCATGATAGATATCATGCTTAGTATTTATGCCGAGGGCCTAAGTCAGAGTGACATTTTGGGATTGGGCTGCACATTGCAGCATATTAAATTGATTATATTTTATATGGATCGGGTTTCATGCCGCAACGAGCCTTTGGGCTATATATATATATTATTGGATTGGGTTGCACGCCGCAATAATATTGGATCGGGTTGCACGCCGCAACAATATTGGATCGGGTTGCATGCCGCAACAATATAGCGCTTGGGCTGAAGGAGCCCCTCCGGAGTCTGCACACCCTCAGTGAGCTCAGTCGACTATATATATATGTGGATCGGGTTGTACGCCGCAACGGGCCTTATGGTCATATATGGATCGAGCTTCACGCCACAGCAGGTATTGTACAGCGCTGAGTGATTGCGCGTGCTAAGCATTGAGCATAGTGAGAGAGAATACGAGAAAGTGAGATTGAGTACTCTGAGAGTGTGAGTACATGAATTCATCATTTAGATGCATTGCATTTGACATACATACTTGAGATACATGCATAGAGATGCATTTCCTTCTGCTACCCGATGTTGGTGACATTTATGATTTTACCTGTATCTTGACATGTAGGCATAGAGATGTACTTTCTTCATGCTATTTGAAAATGAAACATCTTACTTATTATCGAAAGAAGTTTTGGGGAAAATCACAGTTTTCAAACTTACTCGTATTTTGGCATTTTCGGTAAAAGATTTGGGTTTTCACTGAGATACTTGAAAAGAAATGTCTATTTTTCTGGAACTGTGAACGAACTGAGCATTTTCTTTCCGAGATACCTCTTTTATTACTTGCACTATGCTGTTATGAACTGTTGTGGAATATTGGTGTTGGAACCCGACCTTCGTGTTAGCTCGTCACTACTTTCAACCTAAGGTTAGGTTTGTTACTTATTGAGTACATGAGGTCGGTTGTACTCATACTGGTTGTTGATGTTGCAGTGTTCGTTGGGAGTTGGATCTGAAGATGTACCTGCGTTCCGGTTATTGCTGCCTCTTGTTCAAGGTAGCCTTAGATTTATAAAAATCTGTTTATGTACATTTCGAACAAATGATGTATTTATTTCATACCAGCTTTGTAAATTCTAATCTTAGAAGCTCATGATTTGTACTACCAGTTCTTGGAGAATGTATAAGATTAAGATTTTTATTTACTTAAATTGGCTTACCTAGCGGGTTGGGTTAGGTGCCATCACGACTAGTCGGATTTTGGGTCGTGACAGGTAATCTAATAGCCTGTTTGGCCAAGCTGGAGAAATCAACTTATTTTGAGAAGTATTTTTTTTTCAAAAGTGCTATTTAAAAAAATACTTTTGGAGAGAAGCAGTTTGAGTTTGGCTAATCACTCTGAAAAATACTTTTGAGCAATAATTTATGCTTGACCAAGCTTTTTCAGAAAGTATTTTTAAGTATCAAATTACGAATAAGGACATGAATAGATTTACTTAATAATTAATATTATAAATAAATAAATAATCTTAAAATTTTGTTATTACATGCAATAATTAAATCTTTTCATTTTTTTAAGTAAAATATGAAGAAAAAAAATTTAAAGTACTTCATTTTTTTAATATAAGTTAAATATATTAAAAATCATTCAACAAATATAAAAGCATTCACCCCTAAAGTCACTAGATATTAGAAAGTTATCCTAAAAATAATAAGAAATATTTATATATTAAAATCCTAAGTATTAGGTTTAACGATTATTTTGGTATATACTATATTTTATTAAGGGTATTTTTGGTAAGAATAAAAGTCAAAACTGCTTCTGATTTTGGGAAGAAGCTATATTTTTCTGTTTTTCATAAACTGTTTCTGCTTCTTCCCAAAAGCACTTTTTCCCCCAAAAAAGTTTGGCCAAACACCTCAAGTTAGGGGAAAAAGTGCTTTTGAGAAAAATAATCTTTTTGGCCTCTTGAGAAGCTTGACCAAACAGGCTATAAGTCCACGACTTTTGCAGGCAAAGTTAGGTACACGTAAATATTTGAACAGAGGAGAACAGTTAATTGAGAGATCTTAGATATACTTCATTGCACAAGAAAAAAATGCATTTACATATATGTAAGAAATTTAATATACTGTGAATTGTTTTCTCTCATGCTAGCTCTTCTTTAGTGAGTGTTATTGTAGTTGGTGTGCAACAGGTTTGATTATTTAATACTTACTGCAATCTGACGAGATCTAGATTCAAAACTATTAGCAATGGAGAAATGAGCAGGAAAAGAAGAAGAACAAAGAAAGAAAGCAACTGCTTCTCATTGCTACAGTGATAACAGACTCAACTAACAAAGTGAAAGACATTATACATTTTATACTAACAGCTTAGCAACTACTCTAACTAACCAGCTAATATTTTAACTTATACATCTATGTACAGTTGTCAATTTATCTATTATTCGTTCAACACCCCTCCTCAAGCTGATGGTTGAAATATGTCTTTCAATCTCAGCTTGGACATCAAGTACTCGTGTTGAACTCTTCCTAATCTTTTGGTTAGGAGATCAACATGTTGCTCTTTAGTAGGTATATGCTGTTTTTTCACCAAACCTTGTACTATTTTTTCTCAAACAAAATGGCATTCACTATCAATATGCTTTGTTCTTTCATGGAAGATGGGATTGGCTGCAATTTGAATTGTAGCCTTGCCCTCACAGTTGAGAACTACAGGAAGATCAACCTTCACTCTTAACACTTTGAACAACCCAATGAGCCAAGTTAATTCTGCAACTTCTGAGGCCATACTTCTGAACTCTGCCTCAGCTGAGCTCATTGCTACTGTTTCCCGTTTCTTTGACTTCCTGGATATAAGTGCATTCCCAAACTTCACCAAATAGCCAGTAACTGATATTCTGGTTTGCAGATATCCTCCCCAATTTGAATCACAAAATCCCTCTAGCTTTCCTGAGCTTTCAGATGGCATCAGCAACCCCAGACCTGGTGCACCTTTGATATGCCTCACAACCCTTAAAGCATCTTCCATGTGTGACTACTTAGGTTTGTGCATAAACTGGCTCAGAACTTGTACCACATAAGTAATATCAACCCTGGTCATAGTAAGGTATAGTAGCCTTCCTATCAACCTTTGATACTGTCTAGCGTCTGCAAGTACCTTATCTGCAATGTCAGAGGAAGACTTACCATTAACAATCTCATCTTAGTCTGCAGAGGTAAGTTTCACATTTGTCTCCAATGGGGTGCTAGCTGGTTTTGCACCACTGAGTCCCATTCTGCAATTAGCTCTAATGCATACTTCCTTTGGCTCATTACAATCCCTTTAACTGATCTAGCAAACTCTTTTCCAAGAAAGAACTTGAGCTCTCACAAGTCTTCCATCTTGAACTTGAGTTGTAAATCATTCCTGGTCTGAAGAATCAAATTTGAACAATTTCTTGTAACTAATAGGTCATCAACATAGACCAATACCACTACCAACTCGGACTTCACTGTCTTTGAGAAAAGAGAGTAGTCAAAATGACTTTGAGAGAAGCAAGTTGTAGTAGAGCATCTGTGAGTTTCTTGTTCCATTGTCTAGGTGCTTGCTTGAGTCCATACAAGGACTTATGTAGTTTGCAAACACTGTGTTTTCCCCTGGCTAGCAAACCCTTGAGGAACGTCCATGTAAAGCTCTTCAACTAAGTCTTCTTGAAGAAAAGCATTATGCACATCCATTTGAAATATGTGCCAATGCTTTGCTGCTGCAATGACCATAACTGATCTAACTGTGACCATTTTGGCAACAGGAGAGAAGGTCTCAATGTAGTCTAGCCCCTCCTGCTAGCTATAACTTTTGGCTACAAGCCTGGCCTTGTTGTTGATACCCAATTTTGCCCTCAATTCTTTTTCAAATAGTATATATACTTTTAAAATATTATTTTGCATCATTAATTAATTTACAAGAGTTATACAAGTATTTTTTATAGTTTTTATAATTTGTTTTTAAAAACAAAAAGCTTTAAAATTTATTTTCTTGCATTTAAATTACATGAAAATTTATTAATTATCCCTTAAATTATTTTGTGATGACTTAATTATCCAAAGTTATTATTTTCATCAACATATATATTTCAGAATATTTTACTTTATTTTATATAAGTATATTTATATTTTTAGGCTATTTAAATAATTTTACAATAACAACATGTATGTTGTGCATAATTACATTTTTATTACATTATTTGTACCCAAATTGCATTTTATATTTTTACAATGTTAAATTATTATTTTCAAGTATCTTACTACATAAACAATATTTTAATTGTTTGTAATTACTTTTTATAAATATCTTTTTATAATTTTTCGTGTATTTAATTTGTAGCCCAAATTTGGGGATAATTTCGGACCAAACAGACCCAAATCACTGGCCCAGAGATCCCCAATCCTTAGCCCAACCTCCTTTGGCCCAAACCAAACGACCCCTCTCCCAAACCCGGTTGAGACCCGTTACAACGACCCGCTCCGTTTTCTTCTAATCTTAACCGTTGATCTCTCAAGATCAACGGCCCATAATCTTTCCTCTGCTTTAAACTAACCAAACCCACCTGAAACCCTACCATTTCTCTAAGACCGCTGCCCCTAAATCCACTCTTCTCCTCTCATCTCAAACCCTAGCAACCGCCTCCCTTATTTTGTCCAACTTTGACCTCAACATGGAATCACTCCATGATTCCCTTTCCCTTTATGATCTGTCTCGTTGTTTCTTACACGATTTTAGTACCACATAGTACTCGCCTATTTTTGGCAAGTGCCAGGCTCAGAATCGAGGGAATCAAGCTCCATTTTATTTAAATCCAGACGATATTTTGTCTGTATGCACTCATTACCAGGCTGTATGGGTCCGATTCAGTGAGATCTCTGACTATTTGTGTTATCTTTCTTGAACTAGGGTTTACCCGATTTTTATCCTAAATTTATTCAGAATTGATTTTGCATGCTTTTCTTTCCTTATTTTTGTGTTTGATTCATTATGTTTCCTTGTTTATTCGTTCAATTTTACTACTATATAAACTTATCCCCTATCCCCATTTAATGGACCTTAATCACTGTTATTCTCTCATATTCTCACTCACTCGATACTATTCTAAATATATTGCTCTTGGCCGGCTGAAATCCAAGGCCATAAGAACCCTCTCTAACGACCTCCCTAGTGCGAGCACTGCCCAAGGCTCATTTGAGGCTCCTGTGAACTCTGACGCACTGGGATTTGGGTCTTTTGGTTGTTCTCTTTGCTGGTGATATTCGAGCTATTTCTGACACTTAGCCTTCTCTTCTATTTTGTTTGTTGAATATGCAAACTGGTGAATGTCTTGACTTTTGCAATTATATCGTCTTTTGCTTGTTTCCACTGCTTCGCATATCCTTGTTGTTCGAACCAATATGACTCAAATATTGTGTTGTAATCATTGGCAATTTTACTTGCATTGTAGCTATTCTGCAATCCTGAATCTCCTAGTGTCACAATCTGCCTAATTCTTTAAATTCCTATGTGTTCAGCTTGAATGACTTTGTATCTTTAAGTTTATTTTGTTGTTCTGTTGTTTATTGTGAGTTTTTCTCATGCCTTGTTTTGGATTCTCGCAATGAAATTCCTAGGGAATCATCTCTTACCCAGAATTTGCCTTAATGAACTTTTGTTCATAATTCCTTTATATGAACTTTGTTTTTTACCTGCTTATATGAACCATATTTGTTGTCATAATGTTTTAACCAAACATGTTGCTTTATTTTAGTGCTTGGTCAATCATGAATTCTTTGGTATTTCTTATGCTTCTAGTTGAATCCCAATACATTTAGGTTTCATGATCATCCATAGTCGACTGCCTTAAGTTCTGAGTCTGGCTGTTCTATTTAACTTTAAGATAATATGTCTTCCAGCCATGACACTTTTGGACTTTGAGATCTTTGTGTTATACTTAACATGATTAGGCTTCTCATCGATTGCTTACTTGCCTGTTTGTCGTGTGTAATTTTCATTTCTTGACTACGACTCTGTCTGACCATTCATGACTTAGACTCCTTGGTTTTAAAATCCTTTTAGGCCAATGCTCTATTCTGAACTCATTCTGGAAAACTTAGCATGTTCACCTCGTATGTGCCTAGTATGTTTGCCCTGTTAATCTAAAATGGCATGTCTCCATAACTCTCCTAGAATTATGTCTATCTTTAGCATGTTGTCACCTACTTAATGATGTAACCTATGTTACATTTACCATGTTTCAAGTCGAGTCTATGGACTCTCCTAGTTTCGTGTTCTTTGTTTGATCAATACTGTCACTCTTGCTTCTGAAATGCCAATGTGTTTATGAATCCTGCTAAATGTCATACAACCCTGTCTCTATGAGGTGTTGCTTTAGAACTGTTTGGTTGGTCTCCATGTATGGTTTATTAATTTATTTGGTAAATTGGTCAATATTGGGCTGGATATGAATCCATATGTGGCTTTGGGTTGTGCATATGGGCATACTCTCCTGTTTTTGGGAAGTGTTTGGATCCGGCTGTTATCCGAATGAAAGAGTCTACTGAAGGCCCAGGCAGTGTTGGGGTTAACTCTTCTTAAGTCTGCCCTATTTGTTGGGCCTGTAATCATTTTGGTTCTGTAATATTCGAAGTCTGTTTCTTGCCTTTCCTTTTTTTGTCTTTAGTTATGTAATAATTTGTAAACAAACAATGGGGGAGATTAGTGAAAAGGGATGGGGTATTCTAATGCTTGCATAAAAGGATAGAAAATATGCTTGTAGGGTCTATGTGTTCTATTTGCTATTTCGTTCAGCATGCCTTAGATGTTATTTAGTTTAGTGTGTTGTACACTAATAGAAAACATGCATATAGGAATCACGCACACACTTCACTTAACTTGTCAAAACATGTTGGCTCAAGTAATTGTTATATTTGTTTCTGTATGTACTACTAGACGCTTCTAGATAGCATGCCTATAGGATACAATAACACATATTTTTCTAATGTCCACCTAGATACCATATCTATCGGGTTTCCACTAATTAATCAATCAACTGCTTCTATTGCTCTTAGAACGCTGCTCCCTTAGACATCATGACTATAGGATCTTAATCAATCAATCGACTACTTCTGATACTTTTATTACACTGCCCCATAGATGACATGCCTATAGGGATGAAGTATTATAAAATCAAGTTCAATTGTCAATCCTTCCTATGAGATATTATCACTCGTCTAGAAAGCAAGTTTATAAAATCAAACGTCGTTAATTCCGAGCTTTCAACAGTTTTACTGCCCCATTGCCTGAACAATTTAGAGATCATGCCTATAGGAGCTCTTTAACACCTTTAATCTGCGAATTCATTAGTTATAAACAACAGTGATGTTTGTGTGATACTGGAGATCAGAATTGCCTAGAAATTATGCCTATAGGATTTGACAACTCTAATGCGTCTTAATTCCCTAAAATATGTACTGCCTAAACTGCCCGCGTGCATTTGTTGTTTATGTGTGGAAGCTAATTTGATCCTTTAATTGTTTTTACGTGAAGTCCTATCTGTTTTGATTTCCGCCAAGTTTATATCATTTTGAGCAACCTAAGCTGAGTCTAGAACCACCTAATAGAGGTCCAAAGCCTCATGGACCAAAGGCATGGAACGAGTAGTGCACGCATATGGCACGATTTAGAATTGAATAAGAGCGCGTTTAAGTAAACAACTTCAACATAGTAATTGGGTAGCAGGAGATGATAGTTTGTGCCCACTGAATAATATGAGCAACCCCTACCTTATGGGATTTATGAAGTATTATTTATGTTACACGGGGTGATCCTTTAGGCTAAAAAACTTAAGACCCCCCTTCTTTATGTATTTTACACTCAGTCATCTAAGAGAGATCAATATAGTTGTATCCTTGTAGTCATTAAGATTTATGCCGATTCTCATATATCCTAATAAGACTCTTCGACTTCTAAATTTTCCTTTATTTGTTTGATCACCTAGCTTAATTGCATAATCCACATGATTTAAAGTTCGGCCGGGACCCACAGTTGTGGACTTCGAAGAGTTCCTAACACCTTCTCTTTGAGATAATATGAGCCTTTATCCGATCTTTGGTGATACGGACTAGTCAAACATAGTTATTTGCAAATAGGTGCCCTAACGCACCTCAAAATCGTTAGGTGGTGACTTTTCTCTTTTAATACCCATTTAAAAGAGTTGTCACACATCAAAACCGCTTTCGCGAGAAAACGGGGCTCGACAGCATGGCGACTCTGCTGGGGAAATACTTAGACTTTTACCATAATGAACTTGACTTATGTGGATTACGTTGTTTTTATTTATTTGTTTAAACTGCTATTATGTGCACATCACTTCCCTTATTCGCCTTTATCTATTTTAAATTGCTATGACATGCACATCCCTTCCCTTATTCTCCTTTATTTGCTATGACATGTATGACCTCTCTCCATCTCCTCTATCTTGTCTAAGACTGCTATATTATGACTCTCTCATCCCTATTTCCCTACTTGCTTCATTACGTTCTCGCACATTTTTTCATGAGCTAAAACGACTTCTCTTTTTTGTCTTTCTTTTCTTTTCTCTTCATGTTCATTTTTGCTATTTTATTTACTGCTTTTACGTACTTTTATCATGCAAATACTTGGAAATGTGTTATTATTTTTGCATAAAGCATGCTCCACATCATACTCCACTCATGCCAATTATCAACATAGTGGCGTTTGATGAGTGTCCACGCTTTCATGAAATCACACTTTTTAAATCGAAAAGGCTTATTTACGGTAGACTAGTCGATCAGCGGTGCAGTCGACGGTCCCGTGCCTTTCCCTCTTAAGTTGTCCACTTGGGAGTACCAGTTTAGACTCTTCTAGAAACCCTACTCCAATTTGAAATGTACATGCATCATGCTAAACCTAGTACGAGTTGAAGCGTTGTTAACTTAACAACCCGCTAAGATGAACCTTGCCCAAAGTCCGACGGGATTTCCACTATCCCAATGGACACTATTATATAATATGAATTACTTGGAGAAAATGTGCCAATGTGTTATTGCGTAAGTAGTCAAATATGGAGGGGGGAAGGGCTAACCTTTGTTTATTTGCAGAAAATGAAGCACGAAATCTCCAGGTTCGGTATGGTCTAGAATATCCCGCCTTTGCTACTTGACTGGTGGAAAGACCTTGCGCCTTGTGACAAGAATCATGTGCGGAGAGTACTTGGTGACCTGCCATCTTTTTTTGAACATTCAACCAAATAGGGAATTGATCGAGGCCGCTACCATATTCTGGGATGAGAAATGAGCTATTTTTCGATTTGGCTATATAGAAATGACTCCTCTCCTAGATGAAATAGGAGG
Organism: Nicotiana otophora; assembly: GCA_000715115.1. Classification (NCBI taxonomy): domain Eukaryota; kingdom Viridiplantae; phylum Streptophyta; class Magnoliopsida; order Solanales; family Solanaceae; genus Nicotiana; species Nicotiana otophora. The sequence continues at coordinate 16,149 of AWOL01S0143307.1, forward strand.
TTTCGCCAAGTTACTATAGGATAGTCTGGTACTTCTAGTACCAGAGAATCGCACTCCCCGCGGTTTCCTAAAAATGTTGAGTTTTAAGAAGAATGACGAACTGCTCTATCTAAAGAAATCATACATCCTTTTTGAGTTTCTTTACGAGCGTTATGGGCATAGTATGTCATATCGTCTTCATCATGATGAACTAGCCATTACTCCTTTGGGATGGGTGCATCGTCGGGTTTATATTTGCATTGTCTACTTCCTGGGGTTGTTGATCTTTCCAATGAAAGGAGGAAGAATTCATAATCACTTAGCCATGGTCGCCAAGATCTTAATGGATGGTATTGAAAGACAAACGTATACTATCATCCCAATGATATTAGATGAGATGTACCGCATTCTAGATCGGTGCAAGCAGGGATTCAGACACTTTGAGGGTTGTAATCTATTGCTACAAGTCTGGCTGATAGAACACTTTTAGAGGGGTCGATATCGTTAACCGCTTCTACGAAGGCCACTAAATGACTGCATAGCCAACCATCACCCAAAGAAAATGACGTTTATTCTAGACAAGTTTGCAAATCCTGGAAATGCTGTAAGTTGGGTGCGTTTCTTCAACAATCTGACAGAAGAGCAGGTGCATTGGATGTTTGAATGGTTTCCTAGTAGTGAGTTCATCATCAGATCGAAGGGGACTACTCACTTGGTGTTGATCGGACTGCGAGGTATCTACCCTTATGCTCCTATAAGGGTAATGAGACAAGCTGGAAGAAAACAAGTCATACCTCGGGTTTCCAATATGGTCCAGTACAAGGCAGATTTCAAGGGAGATGTCATTCTGTTCAAGTACGAAGCACAACACATGTGGAACCAAAAGATCATTATGGAAGGAGAAACTATTGAGCCATACAGGTATCACGCCGGTCATATGTACTACTATCCGTCATGGCTGGAAGACGACGTAGTAAGGGACGTCAAGCCAGGAGTCAATCTGAAGGATAGGATCATAAATGAAGTGGTTGAGGCACAGGTTAAGTATAAGAGGCTACGCAAAAGGGTGTTCGAGTCCGAAGCTAAACATCTGGAGCAGCACAAAGTGAACATGGAGGCGATAAGGGAATGGAAGGAGATTGCCACTAAGTCAACAGAAATATTGGAATACTTGGAACAAGGACTGATGGAGCTAGAAGTGAAGATGAGAAAGTGACTCTCGGATTGTCAAGCCATGGAGGACGATGAAGGAGAAAATATGGCAAAAACTTATTTACTGTTGGATATGCGCGATCTGGGAAACCTGATTGGCGGGGTCAAAAGAGCCAAGCATGGAGAAGGTCCTTTAAGGATCCAATAGATTAGGAGGTGATATTCTTTATTGCTTTCTAGCTTATATTAGATTTCGATGTAATAAGGCTAAATGCCATTAGTGACTTTATTATTATTATTGTCGATTTAGTGAAAGTTTGTTTTGGCTCAGTTTTGCATTAATGAAATGAAGAAAATGTTGGCACCAATTTTCTCCCAAGTCTATGTGTCGTTTAGGCCTACCTCGGGCACAATGGGGTCCCCAAACTAGGACGTGAATTATTGCATGACTTTGTGAAACATGTTTAAATATTGCGAACACTCTTTTATTTCACCTTACTGACTTGGTTATCTTTTGCTTTTTCTTTCTTTTTGATTACTCTCGTTCCCAAAGGTTGGTTCGTGCATACTGGCATCATCAACATACTATACTAGATCCAGAGGCCCTCCACCACCTCCTCCACTGAGCGACCCGAAAAGCAAAAGCAAGGGCAAAGGGAAAATGGGTGATTTAAATGGTATCCGGAAAGACAACGCCGTTGTGGCGGAAAATATTGAAACTTCAGATGGCAGAAGTACTCCGGGGCAGAATGAGTTGGTCTTACGTTTGGAGCAGAAAATCCTGGAACAACAGGGCGAGCTTGAGCAGGTCCGAAATCTGGCAAACCTTTCCCTTACTCTTAATATTCCCGACATCAACCAGCAATATCCGACTACCCAGAACCAAACACCACCACAAAACACACAAAATCAGAATCCACCACCCATAGTACCGAATCCTCCCGCACAACACTAGTATCATAATCCCGCACCTCCCCAGAACCTTAACCCACCACCAGTGCAAACCCCTCAACAACATCACCATTATCCAATTTAATACCCGTAAACCACTACTTATCACACTCCCCAAAATGCACCACAACCTACTCCCGATCCCCAAAACTCAACCAACGACCACCCGTATACCCAAGTTCCAGGAACTCATCAAAGCAATCTGATATATGTGAAAACC
>AWOL01S0143316.1:5197-17549 GCA_000715115.1 Nicotiana otophora
AAAATGTATTGGTTTTATATATTTTCTTTTTAATTAATTGCCTTATTAAATTCATTGGAATTAGATAGTTTATAATTGGCTTACCTAGCGGGTTGGGTTAGGTGCCATCACGACTATTTGGATTTTGGGTCGTGACAAGTTGATATCAGAAATATAGGTTCATTGGTTCTACAATTCATGAGCAAGTGTCTAGTAGAGTCTTACTGATCATATGATGACGTCCATACTTATCTTCGAGAGGATACAGGGCATTTAGGATAATTTCCCATCTTTCTTTCCTTATCATGCGGAAAATTGATTCGGCTTGAAACATAACTCTTTGAATTTCTTCCATGCATTCGTATGCGCACATGAGCGCTCAGCATCAACTGTACATCGCCGGCTTGTTATTCCATGAATGAGGTTCGAGATAAGTATTATGTGTTTTGGTGATGGGCCAGTCTGGAGGACTTGAGGCCAGGGTTAGACAACAACTTAATCTCGGTAGCTTCAGTTGTAACTTGTATATTTGGACTCATATGTCTGGTAATGTCCATACGAATGGAATTTGTGGCTCGATGAGTGGTGGAATGGCCTTGTGACGAGTATGATATAACTGCGGGATGTGTTAGGATGTTTTGAATGTGACGAGAAGTGTTTCCTTGAATGTAAAGGAAAGGCCATTGGTTGCTTGATTTTCATTCTGATGTGACGTACAATCTCGAGTATGAATGTTTTGAAGGAACTTTCACGTTGTTAAATTTTGGGACAAATTAAATTCTCATGTATGGTTAATGAATTTGGACTCAGATAGACTAAGTGATTGCATAGTAATTGTGACTGCGAAAGGGTATAACAAGATACCAATTTGAGGCAAAGCAGGTGGGTTATCCCCTACGGAGTAATCTACGTAGGTGTGTTCCTTATATGTGAGTGGAGAGTTTCTTTTCTGCCAGCGGGGCGTATGTGTTGCGATTTGAATTTGAATTTGGCTAAGAAAGTTGACTTAAGTGTTAAGAGAATGATTGCGGGCTTAGCGGATGATTTGGGGTATTTTTATTGTGGGCGTTGCATGAGTTTGAGAAGAAGTTTTATTGAACTGACTGTTGAATTATGGAAGTAATAGAGTATGGGTATTGTGAGTTGTGTAATGTTTTGTTCTATGGCTTTGAGCCAAGTCGGGGAGCCTGCTATTGACAATTCAATTTCATGGTTATATGTTAAATTTTAGTTTTGGCGTGAGGCATACTTGTGGATTAGTTATGACTTGCAGGGGTTGGGATCGAGGATGACTCGAGTACTGAAATTCCTAAATACATGTTATATTGTGCTTTATAAGTATATGAGAGTCATGAGATGAGTGAGTTGTTATAAGTGAATGATGCAGTGCACACAGAGTATGAATTTGATCAGTGGGGTTAAGGTAGGATTTCCTATTTGAGTGTTGTTGTGCTAATGGGGCACGCATCTTTCAGCCCATTTGGGCGGTGCAATTTACATTTGAGAAAAGTGGGTGACTCTAGAGAAAGTGCTAATGGATTCAATTTATTTTTTGTATAAGTGGCAATTGAAAATTTATTTGATGCGTATATTGCTAGAATTAGTTATTTACATTGGATGGTGTCGGGACTTGCGGTAATTCTGTATAACTATGGATTCTACATTTCAGTATAAGAAAAGGAAAGAGGAACAATTTTAAATTCACATAAGGTCTTTCAGAGTGGATGTCTCGGTTGTGGTGCTTTTGGGGTACTTAAGAGGGAATTCAACAACTTATAGGCCTTAGGGAGTTGTGGTTCTATGCTAGGGTTCGGGGGTGAGTTGTGGTTAAAGATCGTGGTTTTTTAGCAAGGAGAAGTATCAATCTGAAGACAAATTCGGAAGAGACTCGAATAAATAGGACATCTTGGTAGTAGGTTGGCTCAGTATGGTAATGGATATAATCGGTTCTTTGGGTACTTATGATGTGGGGGTTTTCTACAGGTGCTTTGTGGCAATACTCTTGGTTTTGACGACCTGCGTGGCTTGGTTGAGTTAGAGAGATTCAGTTCTGATGGCTTGATTATGTGCAATTAGATTCCAAGACATTCTTGAGGATTTCTACCATGGTTTGAGATGGATATTCTCGCCGGCCTGAGGAGCATGTTGAGTATCGTGATTTTCTACCAGATGGGATCAAATGGAAGGCTTCTAGCTGATTGGATATGTATTCTACTTGTGACTCAGAATGATTATGAGGTTCTTATATTTTTCATATGATGGCATGATAGATGCGGTGTGTTGTGTGGGATTAAGGTTTGCGTGTGCAAGGTCACCGTTTAGTTTTGAAGGGGAGGTCATAAATTCTTGGAGGACATGGACGGTTTTCACTATTTAGATGAATGCTATAACTATTTGGTATTGCATGAGTATAGTGTACATTTCAGAAGGTGCACTATGCTTTGAATTATGGATATGTCATAGGTATTGCGGCACTCTCCTGGTTTATCAACTGCTGATTTTAAGATGTTGCTATGTGGTATGAAATAATGGGAGAAGTATTCCTCATTGTATGAGATATGTGTTAGACATTCGGGCGGTGGAGAGGGGATCAAAAATGGTGATTCGTGTGTTCTATGGATTTGGAGATTGGGATTTTTTAGGAGCAGATTGTTTCATGGTTGTGGACTGTTAAGTCGTGGCCGAATCTAGCTAGATGATAGTATGTATTATGATTCAGCCATTATGGATTTTCGGAGGGTTATNGAGTGAGTTGTTATTAGTGAATGATGCAGTGCACACGGAGTATGAATTTGATCAGTGGTGTTAAGGTAGGATTTCCTATTTGAGTGTTGCTATGCTAATGGGGCATGCATCTTTCAGCCCATTTGGGCGGTGCAATTTAGATTTGAGAAAAGTGGGTGACTCTAGAGAAAGTGCTAATGGATTCAATTTATTTTTTGTATAAGTGGCAATTGAAAATTTATCTGATGTGTATATTGCTAGAATCAGTTATTTACATTGGATGGTGTCGGGACTTGCGGTAATTCTGTATAACTATGGATTCTACATTTCAGTATAAGAAAAGGAAAGAGGAACAATTTTAAATTCACATAAGGTCTTTCAGAGTGGATGTCTCAGTTGTGGTGCTTTTGGGGTACTTAAGAGGGAATTCAGCGGTTCGGGGGTGAGTTGTGGTTAAAGATCGTGATTTTTTAGCAAGGAGAAGTATCAATCTGAAGACAAATTCGGAAGAGACTCGAAGAAATAGGACATCTTGGTAGTAGGTTGGCTCAGTATGGTAATGGATATAATCGGTTCTTTGGGTACTTATGATGTGGGGGTTTTCTACAGGTGCTTTGTGGCAATACTCTTGGGTTTGATGACCTGTGTGGCTTGGTTGAGTTAGAGAGATTCAGTTCTGATGGCTTGATTATGTGCAATTAGATTTCAAGACATTCTTGAGGATTTCTACCACGGTTTGAGATGGATATTCCCGCCGGCCTGAGGAGCATGTTGAGTATCGTGATTTTCTACCGGATGGGATCAAATGGAAGGCTTCTAGCTGATTGGATATGTATTCTACTTGTGATTCAAAATGATTATGAGGTTCTTGTATTTTTCATATGATGGCATGATAGATGCGGTGTGTTGTGTGGGATTAAGATTTGCGTGTGCAAGGTCACCGTTTAGTTTTGAAGGAGAGGTTATAAATTCTTGGAGGACATGGACGGTTTTCACTATTTAGATGAATACTATAACTATTTGGTATTGAGTGAGTATAGTGTACATTTTAGAAGGTGCACTATGCTTTGAATTATGGATATGTCATAGGTATTGCGGCGCTCTCCTGGTTTATCAACTGCTGATTTTAAGATGTTTCTATGTGGCATGAAATAATGGGAGAAGTATTCCTCATTGTATGAGATATGTGTTAGACATTCGGGCGGTGGAAATGGGATCAGAAATGGTGATTCGTGTGTTCTATGGATTTGGAGATTGGGAGTTTTTAGGAGCAGATTGTTTCATGGTTGTGGACTGTTAAGTCGTGGCCGAATCTAGCTAGATGATAGTATGTATTATGATTCAGCCATTATGGATTTTCGGAGGGTTATTTATCTATTTGTGGTGACCAAAGTTGATTTGGGGTTCCATTGGTAGGCCCTATTAGGATGTGTATTCTACACCGAGTCAGATTGGTTGGCTCCATACTACTATTGTTAAGGGATTTGCCATTCGGTTGATGTTGAACTTATTTGTGGTCTGAAATAATATGTGAGTTAATCGTCTATGCTACGAGAAGTTATGATTCATTGGTTATATGCACACATGGTGCGGTTCTATTGGGGGCCTCATGGCGGAATTGTAGCGAGATAAGTATTTGGGTATTGCATGATCAATTGTGTTTTGGTTATGTTCTTTTAGGTTTTGTGTGGTATTGTGTCATTTGCCTCTCCGTTGTTATTGATTTTGAGCAGGATGGATTGAGGTATATAATATGGACCAGCGTTGGATGGGGTCACGCATTACAGTGGAGTTATGTTAAGATATGAACCTTGTGTTAGAAACGGGTGATGGTTCTACGTTGTATGATGGATTTTCAGTATTTCGTTGTGGCGGTACTTGTTAATCTTGCGGGGCAATTCTCTTATTTGAGTCATTTTCCATGACTGAGTACATTGGAATTGTTGCGTATTGGCGCACAGATGGCACGGTTTGTGGCTCTGAGTTATATGGGTGTTGCATGTCTGTGGGATAGTTGTGTTTAATAATATATGGTCATTGGACCTAGAATGGGTACTATCAGGTTTGGAACGGTATATTTGGGAGGACAACATTGAAAGTCATCTTAGAAAGTGATTCTGGTCCTAGTTGGGGCGAGAGAGCTCCACGACTTGTTGATTTGATAATGGGATTATGAGATTCTGCGTTTTGCTATTATTATCAATAGTGTACGAAGATTTTGGGATGAGGTTTGGTTTGATATGGGGTTTAATACTAGTACTTGGTTGGTTTTGGAGTAGTTACTGTGATCGGAAATGGTGCTGCGAGAGTGCGAGTTGTGTAGTATGTTATGTGATTGTATCTGGGGTTATGGTTATGGCTTGATACAACTTGATCAAAATCATACAGTGTGTAGATGTGAGATTCGTGTCTTGAAAAGAAATTTTGAATGTTGGAAATTGAATTCCAAGGTCTACGGGCTAAGGTTGAATTAATGACTTCCAGTGATGTTGTGTTGTCAGGCCTATGTAGAATAGGATGACGTGGGATCACCCCCGATTATGTGCATGGTAGGGTGGAACATTGATTTAAAGGCTCAGGAACAACTCTTGGCACGTTCGAGGACGGACGTATATTTAAGTGGGGGAGAATGTAACGACTCGGCCGGTCGTTTTGAGTATTATATCCCCGTTCCCCCATTTATTACTCTATTTGTGCTTTATAGCTGTGTTATGACCTATCAGATTAATTGGTTCGGGTCCGAAAGGATTTCGGAGTGAAATGAGACACGTAGTCTAATAATTGAAAACTTAAGTTGGAAAAGTTGACCGGATGTTGACTTATGTGCAAACGACCTCGGATTTGAACTCTGATGATTCCAATAGCTCCGTATGGTGATTTTGGACTTAGGAGCATCTCCGAAAAATTATTTGGACGTTCGCAGTAGGCTTGAAATGGTGAAAGTTGAATTTTTGAAAGCTTGACCGAGGAGTTGACTTTTTGATATCGGGGTCAAAATCCGATTCTGGAAATTGGAATAGCTTCGTTATGTCATTTATGACTTGTGTCCAAAATTTGAAGTCATTCTGAATTGATTCGATGTATTTCGGCACAAGATATAGAATTTGAAAGTTCAAAGTTCATAGATGTTGATTTGAGGTGTGATTTATTGTTTTGATGTTGTTTGATGTCATTTGAGTCCTCGAGTAGGTCCGTATTATGTTATGGAACTTGTCGGTATATTTGGACGAGGTCCCGAGTGGCTCGGTTGAGTTTCGGACGTAGTTCGGATCATTTTAATTTCATGTTGCATTGCTGACGATTTCTAGTTCTAGTGTGACTGCACCTGCGGAGTGTTGGGCGCAGGTGCGGCGCCGCAAAAGCGGCAGTGTTACCGCAGAACCATGAAGGGAGCTGGGCGTGAGGATCGCAAATGCACGTGCTTGGACGCACCTGCGCAACCACAGATGCGGTTCACTTGGCAGAAGCGAGCATCGCAGATGCGACAATAACCATCGCAGAAGCGGCCTAGCTCACAAATGCGTGCCTTTTTCCGCAAAAGCAAGGGTCGCAGATGTGACCTCCTGTTCGTAGATGCGGAAGTCGCTGGGCGAAAGCTTAAATTTGGGGTTTCACTATTTTTAGCCATTTTCGGATTTTGGAGCTCGATTTGGGTGATTTTGGAGAGGAATGTTTCCACAAAACTTGGGGTAAGTGTTCTTGACTCCCTTATGAGTATATTCCATGAATTAATCTTCATTTTCGGTGTTAGATTATTTATATTTCAAGAGAAATCGGAGGAATTTTCTACAATTTCATAAATTGAATTTTCGAGATTTGAACACCGATTCGGGGTCGAATTTGAGTAAAATTAGTATGGTTGAACTTGTAATTGGATGGGTTGTCGGATTTTGTGAGTTTTGTCGGATTCCGAGATATGGGCCCCATGGGCGATTTTTGGAGTGTAATTTTGGATTTTGGGGGAAAATATTAGTATTTTGATTGTGACAAGATTCGAGCAGTTCAGAAGTTAATACGGGCAGATTGGAATTTTTGGAGCATTGCTTAGCTTGCTTGGCATTGGATTCAGCTGTTCGAGGTAGGTAACTCTTCTAATCTTGGTGCTTAGGGTATGAACTCTGACTATACGTGTTATATGTTGGGTGTTGAAGTGACGCACATGCTAGGTGACGGGCGTGTGGGCGTACACCGTGTGAATTATGACTCCGTTAATTCTGTGATGCTGTGTAATTACCTGAACTTATAGGTAATCATGAAATCTCTATGTACTGGAGTTATCGAGCTGTGATTCATGTTATAAGACATGTCTAGGCTACATGCTTATTCTGTTGGGACCTATTGAGGTCATTTTTGCTGTTGAGTTATCTGTTTTCATTGCATTACATACTCAGTTATACATATTCATATGCATATCATATCTCAGTCTCTGTTGTTATTTATTGATGCATCATATCATTGTTTTATGGCTAGTAGCATGACACTGTGAACCCGTGAGAGAGACACTGGAGAGATTGATGACTGAGTGAGGCTAAATGCCTGATTAGGAGTGACATTTATGGGATCGGATTGCACACCGTAGTGGTTATACTGATTTATGATAGCGCTTGGGCTGAAGGAGCCCTTCCGGTGTCTGCACACACCCCCAGTGAGCGCAATTGTTATTATTGAGGGATGGATCTTCCCTGGACATGGATCTTGTCCGAAGTAATATATACCTAGAGATAGATCTTCTACACGGGCTGGATTGGCCCTACTTGGTACTGAGTGACTGATGATCAGTTGATGTGTATACCCTAGGCCAGATTGGCCATATACAATACCGAGTTATTAAGCATGATGAGTGGAATGTGTGAGACAGTGAGATTCAGTACTCTGAGAGTGTGATTACATGAGTTCATCTCTGAGGTGCATTGCATTGACAAGCACACATGACATACATGCATAGAGATGTACTTTCCTCATGCTGTACGGTATCACGTCATTCCTGACTTCTCAAACATATTGGCCTACGGGCATAGTGATGCATTTTTCCACTGGCTATCTGGTAAGAAAATAAAATATCTTAATTATTATTGAAAGGCTTTTTGGGAAACTTACTGTTTTCAAACTTATTCATATTTTTGGCAATTTCGGTAAACGATTTGGGTTTTTACTGATTAACTTGAAAGGCAGAACTATTTTCAGAAATCAGGGGTTAAGTTGAGCATTTTATCTTTGAGTTACTTATTTTTTTACTTGCTTTATGTTGTTATGAACTGTTGTTGGTTATTGGAGTTGGACTCTGACCTTAGTACAAGCTCGTCACTAGTTTTAATCTAAAGTTAGGTTTGGTACTTATTGAGTATATGAGGCCGGTTATACTCATACTACTCTTCTGCACATTGCGTGTAGATGTTGGTTGTTGATGTTGCTGTGGTCATTGGAAGCTGGACCTAAAAATATACTTGCGTTCCGGTTGTAGTTGCCTCTTGTTCATGGTAGCCTTAGATTTCATAAAACTCTATTTTGTACTTTTCAAACAGATGATGTATTTACTTCATACCAGCTTTGTAAACTCTATTCTTAGAAGCTCATGATTTGTACTACCAGTTCTTGGGGAAATGTATTGGTTTCATATATTTTCTTGTTAATTAATTTCCTTATTAAATTCATTGAAATTGGATAGTTGATAATTGGCTTACCTAGCGGGTTGGGTTAGGTGCCATCACGACTAGTTGGATTTTTGGTCGTGTCAGGCTATCTCCAACATGATGTTTATGTCTTACCCAATGATAATGCTAATTCGATTTTGCATGTTTCTAGTCTTAAGAGAAAACGAGATGATCAAGTAAATCATACTTACCTTTGGCATTGTAGGCTTGGTCATCTTACAGAGAAAAGAATTAATAAGTTGTACAAGGAAGGGTACCTTGACAAGTATGATTTTGAATCATATCAAACTTGTGAATCTTATCTCATAGGTAAAATGACCAAATCTCCATTTACTGGAAGTGGAGAAAGAGTTTCTGAATTATTGGGACTAATTCATACAGATGTTTTGTGGGCCCATGAAAATTCAAGCTAGAGGTGAATATTCTTAATCCATCACCTTCAGTGATAATATGTCAAGATATGGATTTGTGTATCTCATGAAACACAAATCTGAATCTTTTGAAATGTTCAAAAGGTTCCGTAGTGAAGTTGAGAAACAAACTGGTAAAAGTATCAAAGTACTAAGGTCTGATAGATGTGGATAATATCTTAGTGAAGATTTTACTAGGTATCACAAAGAGAATGAGATTCTCTCATAGTGGACACCTCCAGGAACACCACAACATAATGGTGTGTCTGAAAGGAGAAATCAAACCTTATTGGATATGGTGAGATCTATGCTGGGGTTCACTGATCTTCCAATAAATTTATGGGGATATGTGATGAACCGAAAGGTCATCTTTAAATTTAATATCCATTTCTGTAATCTGAGACCTCGAATAGCACCATATAGCATTTCTCGACTTACGTGCGCAGTTCGTATATTTTTTCGGAAAGCTTTTATGTGAAAAATTGATAAAAATGACAAATAATACTTTAACACTCAACTGAGTTGACTTCAGTCAAAAGTTTTACCAAACAGACTCATATCGGTGTTCTGACGGTCTCGGTGAGTCCATATCGTGATTTGGAACTTGGGTGTATGACCGAAATCAAATTCGGAAGTCCCTAGCTTAAAGTATCGCCATTTGACGAAAACTAGAAGCTTAAAGGCTTAAAGATTTCAAAGTTTGACCATAAATTGACTTTTATTGATATTGGGGTCGGAATCCAGTTCTGAAAAGTTTTGTAGGTCCGTTATGTCATTTATGACTTGTGTGCAAAATTTGAGGTCAATCAGACTTGATTTGATAGGTTTCAGCATCAAATGTAGAAGTTGAAAATTCTTAAGTTCCTTAAGCTTGAATTGGGTAGGATTCGTGATTTTAGCATTGTTTGAAGTGATTTGAGGTTTCCACTAAGTTCGTATGATGTATTAGGACTTATTGGTGTATTTGGTTGAGGTTACGGTGGCCTCGGGTGGATTCCGGATGGTTAACGGATCAAAAATTGGACATAAGAAAAATCTGAAATTTTGGCCATATTTTGTAATCGCACCTGCGGATTTTTGAACGCAGATGCGAGCTCGCAGAAGCGGAAGGTCCGCAGAAGAAGACGGCGCATCGCAGAAGTGCGACCGCAGAAGCGACGCAATGGTCGTAGATGCGACCTGGGCTAGGGGGCCTTGGACTGCAGAAGCGGACGCCTCTTCGCAGAAGCGAGTCCGCAAAAGCGAGCCAACCGCAGAAGCAACCTCCACCCTCGCATCTGCGAGACTGTAGATGCGGCCAAGTGCATCGCAGATGCAAAAACACTGACAATGTTAAAACAAATAGGGGACATTTCAAGTACGGGTTGGGGCGACTTTTGAGAAAGAATTCACGGAAAAACTTGAGGTAAGTCACTAGTGATCTTTGTTAGTCAATAATATTGAATTATCGTTGATTATTCTGACTAGATTACGTGTTTTTGAGGTGAAATTTGAGGATTTGGGCATATGGATTTGAAAATAAGATTTGGGGATTTGAAGGTCGAGTTGATGTCAGAATTTTGTAAAATTTGTATGGTTGGACTCGTGGTTAAATGGGCTTTCATATTTTGTAATTTTGTTGGGTTCCGAGACGGCAATTTGTGAGTTAAATTTCGGATTTTAATTGGAAAATTTAGTATTTTCATATAGAATTGATTTCAATAATTCGTGTTGAGTATATTGAATTGTTTGTGACTAGATTCGAGGCATTCAGACACCAATTCGCGAGGCAAATGTTTATTGGAATCTTGAGTTGGTTGCAAATCAAGGGAGTAGGAATTATTTGTCTATTTGCTACGTGATTTGATGTGCGGGTACAACGTATATATGAGGTGACGAGTACTTATGCGTTGTGGTTGAGTCAAAGTATGTGGATGGAATTTGTTTATTGTGAATAAATGCCTATTTAATTAAGCTATTCCTGCTTAAGTTATTATTGTTTATTTGATTATTTTTCATGAGATTATTGTTACGTTTAATTATTGTTGAATATTTTGGAAGGTGAGGTCGGTATGCTGATATTGAATTGATTGATAAATATATACCCCCGCATTTAAATTCTCTTCCCAATTTATATTATTATTTTCATTGTAAGGAAGAGTGTAAAAACACGAAGGGTGATACTGTGCCATTTATATTATTTATATTATCCTTGCCATGGTGAGTTAAAGCACCATGCCATTTTTAAAGAGAGTTAAAGCACGGAAGGTGATGTTGTGCCAATTATTATTATTTATTTATCAATGTATGGGAAGAATGAGAGTAAAAGCACGAAGGGTGGTGCCGTCCCATTTTTCATATTATCAGTTGCCCATTTTATTGTTGATGAATTAATTGGCTGCTACGTGACACTTCTCCTGCTGAAATTATTATATCATCCCCCTTCTCATGTTCCCTCCCAAATTTATAATTGTTAATTATTGTATTATTGTTGCTTCGTATTTAGATATGCTTGTACAGGTTATTTACGTACATGTCTTGTCATAGCATCGTCACTACTTCGTCGAGGTTAGGCTCGACACTTACGGAGTACATGGGGTTGGCTGTACTCATACTACACTCTGCACATTTTGTGCAGATTTTGGAGTTGGTCCTAGCGGCGTACCATAGACTTGCTCGAATTCAGCTATCCATAGGAGACTTGAGGTATAATTGCACAGCGTCCACAGTTCTGAAGTCCCCTTCTATCTTATATTAGATGTGTATTATATTTCAAACAACTTGAATTTGATTCAGACCTTTATTTGTATTATTCTAGTAGCTCGTGCACTTGTGACACCAGATTCAGGGATGTATTTTGCTGATTCGGTAGTTATGGTCTTCCACACTTTATTTTAGTAATTGACTCCCATTTAATTTATTTCGTTTAAAATGGTTAAGATTATTCTAACGTTGGCTTCCCTAGCAAGTGAAATCTTAGGCGCCATCACGGCCCCGAAGGTGGGATTTTTGGGTCGTGACAAGTTGGTATCAGAACCCAAGGTTACTTAGGTCTCACGAGTTATGAGCAGGCATAGTAGAGTCTGAAGGATCAGTATAGAGACATCTATACTTATCTTCAAGATGCTATGGAGTTTACGAACAATATCACTTCTTTCTTATTCAGTCGTGCGATTTTATTCTATCATCAATGATTGAACCATTCTATTATTATTCTCTCGTAGATGGTGAGAACACGTAATACATATACTGATGGATGGGGACTAGATCCCCCAGTGGAAACTATAACCAGGGGTAGAGGCCGAGGCCGAGGTAGAGGCAGAGCTCAAGCTAGAGCTTGAGCAACAACGCCCATAGTGGAGACTCAAGTGGATCTTCCTGAGGGGGTTCCAGTTCAGACTGTACCCGTTAGACCAGTTCTGGTCCCGAAAGGATTCATAGCTACTCCAGTGCTTCAGGACGCTCTAGTCCGTTTGGTGAGTCTTATGGAGAGCGTGGCCCAGAATGGTACATTTCCAGTGGTACCAGTTGTCTCACTGGCTGGGGGAGGAGCACAGACTCCCAATACTCCGGCTCCGGAGCAGATGGCTCCGCAGTATCCGGCTCCAG
>AWOL01S0143353.1:900-12866 GCA_000715115.1 Nicotiana otophora
CACTAGTCTAATAACCTGTGCAATATAGTATACAAAAATAATAGGAAACAAATAACAATGATGGCAACAATAATCAACCAGTGATATATACAGCAAGGCGACAAAAATACCATAAATATTGTGCAACAAATAATGAATACAAGTACAACCAATTAATCAAGTCCTTCCTATATAAATCTTTCGCCTATATGTTTTTCAAATAGAAATTTTCAGGATATAATACTTTTAAATAGATCTCTTTCAAATATAATTTCTTCAAATAAATATATTTCAAATAAATCTCTTCCGAATACCATTTCAAAATCATAAAATACGGTCTCATTCCACTTTCATATTTTCACGGCACCTCATGCCAATTTCTCTATCAAATCTATACGGACAACTCACGTGCCAAATATCATCATCATTTAACCACGACACCTCGTGCCCACATTTCATATCACAACTGCACGGACAATTCACGTGCCAATATCATCATTATTTACTCACGGCACCTCGTGCCCATATTTTATATCACAACTGCACGGACAGTTCACGTGCCAATATCAGCATTATTTACTCACAACACCTCGTACCCACATTTCATCATAATCCGCCTGGCAATAACCACATGCTCCCAATTTTAACATAGATCAGACTATTATCAATTTACCAACAACAAGACAAATTCCACAAGGTATAAAAATAAACACAAGGAAAATCACAACATCACATAAAAATTACCAACGCAATAACCCCACATCATCACATATCATCCCTGACAATAGCCACCCTTATCTCTCATATAGCCAGCCTTATCACTCTTATAATAGCCTCCCTTATCCTCCGTCCTGACAATATAAATTGCCACCCTTATCGCTCCTATAGTCACCCTTATCTCTCCTACAACCACTCTTATCGCTCCGCCCAGACAATATTCCAATACACATAACAATAGTGAAATGCCACCCTTATACCAACATAATATCAACAGTGAAATGCCACCTTATATCATCAAAATAATAACTCAAATAACACAACAATTTACACGGAATATTATCACGACAATATAACAAAATCGATTCATATCACAATTTGCCCAATAGCCACAACCAATTCCAAAGATATAACAAAATCAATTAATTTAACAATAAATAGCCCAAGGCTCCACACAATGTATATAACACCTCAAAATAACAACAGAGATGGTAAATACTCAGTATAGGGCAGCACCTTCATTAATCTAAATTTTTGATAATTATATACTCGGTTTAAACTTATTTCATTAATTATTTATAGATGAAAAATCCATAATATAATTATTTTCAGGAAATATCAAATCACCAAACTCATGGAATTTACATAAATATTCATGTAACAATCACATCAAATTGTCATATAAAAAACAAATTCAACAAACAAGGATTGAGGGATGGAAAATAGATGATTTAATAAATGCCAACAATTATCCAATTTACTACACAATAATACCTCAAACTTTAACCCAATAAAATTTGCACATATAAGCCAGAGTACGTACTCGTCACCTCGCGTATACAGCTTTTCACATTTCACAAATGGCACATAAGACTCGATACCTAAGGGGTAATTCTCCCACTCAAGGTTAGGCAAGATACATACTTTTTTTGAAGTTAGGCCGATATTCCAAAATTGCCATCTTGCTTGAATTGACCTCGGGACAACTCAAATCTATCAAAATTAATTCAATTCAGTCAATACTAATTATAGGAATTAATTACATATGAAAATAGTAATTTTTCATCAAAATTCGAAATTTAACTCAAATATCACATGTGGGGCCCACGTCTCGGAATCCGATGAAACTCATAAAATCCGACAACCCATTCAATTATGAGTCCACCCATACTAAATTTACCAAATTCCGATAACAACTCGGCCTCCAAATCTAAAATTTCCATTTTTGAAAGATTTTGCAAAAAATCCATTTTTTTCCATTTAAATCCGAATTAAATGATGAATATAACCATGAATTTATGAAATATAATCACTTTTGGATATAAGAAACTTACCCAAGTTGAAGTCTTGAAGAAATCCTCAAATAGCCCAAGAACCGTGCTCCAAAAATCCAAAACGTAATAAAGGAAATGGCCATTTTTGGTCCTTAAGTTTCTGTCCAAAAAACACTATTCTGGTAGCTAAAAGTCTAATCCCGTCACTAAAAGTGTCAAATCTGGTTGCTAAAGGTACGCACCAGAACTGTTTACACCAGCAATTTTATTTTCACTAAAAAAGCTCTAAATCCATTATACGAACTCAGAATTCGACGATTCTTATTCCTATGAGTCATAAATAATAATATGAACCTACTCGTTCAATCGAAACTCAATTCGGAGCTCATTTTCTTAATGCGATACCAATTTTGCTCGTTAAACAATTAACTCATGTTTCGTGCTAAAAACCCAACCGCGACTTGATGGAATTAGACCAAACTTTCCAGATCACTCCTATAATTCTTTATCGAAACTGCGAAAATGTCGAAATCAAATTTCAATCTCTAGAACTAAAAATGGACCTTTGGATTATTACGTGCTTATGCTGAAAACATCAAACTCTTCCCCAACAGTCTGTAGTGTATCAACCATAACTTGTACTCAACTCCAACTGCAAAACGGTTTAAATTTCTACAACCTAGATACAAAGGACTACAACTTTCATGTTTTCGCCCATCGCCCAACTCCTTATAGATTGCGAGATATAAGCTCCCAAAGTCACCCGTGTGCAGCAGAAATTTCTGGCGATGCACACTGTTGTAGCCAAAATCTGCAGTACCAGCTTCAGTCAATCGATCATAACTTATTATACAAATGTCTGAATGATGAATGGTTTATCATTCTGGAAACTAGAATCAAAGGGATACAACTTTTATGTCTTGATAATTTCCAGATTCATTATAGATTTCGAGATATAAGCTTCCAAAGTCAGCTCTGCGCATCAGAAATTTCGCACATTGCTCTAAAAACAAATCAGCAGTTAAAATTGATCCGAAACCACTCCAAAACTCACCCGAGGCCCTCGGGACCTCAACCCAATACACTAACAAGTCCTAAAACATCATACGAACTTAGTTGAAACCTCAAATCACATAAAACAATGCTAAAATCACAAATCATACCCCAATTCAAGCTTAAGGAATTTAAGAATTTCCAACTTCTACATTCGATGTCGAAACCTATCAATTCAATTCCGATTGACCTCAAATTTTGCACACAAGTCATAAATGACATAACAGATATATGAAATTCAGAACTGGATTCTGACTCCGATATCAAAAAGTCAACTCCCCGGTAAAATTTCCCAAAAATTCAACTTTCTCCATTTCAAGCAAAAATTCACTACAGACTTCCAAAATATTTTCCAGACACGCTCTAAAGACAAAAATCACCATACGGAGCTATTGGAATCATCAAAACTCTATTTCGGGGTCGTTTACACATAATTCACTAACCGGTCAATTATTTCAACTTAAGCTTCCAAAACAAGAATAATTCTTTCAATTAAATCCTGAATCATCCGAAAACCAAACTTGACTACCCTCGCAAGTCATAATACACATTTCAAAGTTGCTTGAGACCTTAAGCCACCGAACGGAATGTATATTCTTAAAATGATATGTCGGGTCGTTACATCCTCCCCCTCTTAAAACATACGTTCGTCGTCGAACGTACCAAGAATTATTCTGAGGACATTAAATTTCTGAGTGTATTATTACACACATACTCGCGGGTGATTCTCCTTCACCACAATTTAGCATGGGTCCGACAACACCATCTCAATTGAGATTATTTCTTTTATCCTCATTTATAAACTTTAAAGCCAACTTCTTACACTCCAATTAATTTCAAAAGGCCTTATTATCACATCAACACACGATATTAGTTTCAACCAGCTATAGCAACTCGTGCCTACGCACACATCAACGTATGTCCATAACCACATGTCTGGTCATAATAGCTGTTTATAATTAATTCCAGCATCCTCAATTAATCTCATATTAACTAAAATCTCATTTCAACATTTCGCAACACTGGCAGCAATACGCGAGGCATGAAGACCTCATAATTATTTATCTGAATCAACGAGTCATATTTAACACCACTTGGGCACTTACCTTATAGGCTAAAATGTGATGTTTACAGCACGAATATGGCTAAATATGTACAGAAACATATAAAAGAATTATCAAATAAGCCTTACAGGTATGACTTCCCATTAATACTATAGTTCAAATTTAATTTCACAAAGGGAGAATTTAAAATACATGAATTTAACCACGAGGATCTCATCCTGATATAACTTCCACCGAGGCACGTAGCCCGGGTTAACATATCAAATCACATTAAACCGTGAGGATCCCATCCTCAACTCTGACTCACGAGTACTTTGCATATTATGCCAGCTGAAATTTTCCAAAATTTATTTTTAAATAAATTTCGTGAAATAATTTCACAGCACATAATGAACCCCCATATCGGTAGGGCATATAATTCCTAAAATTGTAATCAATTATCCCGAAATTACATCAAACCCCACTGTAGTGAGTAACAGAAAGTCATTTTTGGACTCATAGCCCTCAATAGTGTGAAAAACAACATGGTAGACACAGGCTAACACCATCAAATCTCCCAACAGGGATAAACACGTGAGTGGAGTACAAATTCATAAACTCACCATATAAGGAGCATGAAAGGATCTTTCACCTTGATAATCAGAGTCGAATGAAAATAAGAATAGTGCTCTTCTATTATAAATTAAATCATACTTGTAAAGACACCATATGGTATAACGGTCTCAGCCAAATCATAGCAATTATATCAATGGGTCGGGCCTCCCCCTCTTGG
Organism: Nicotiana otophora; assembly: GCA_000715115.1. Classification (NCBI taxonomy): domain Eukaryota; kingdom Viridiplantae; phylum Streptophyta; class Magnoliopsida; order Solanales; family Solanaceae; genus Nicotiana; species Nicotiana otophora. The sequence continues at coordinate 5,760 of AWOL01S0143353.1, forward strand.
GCAGCCTCTACCCGCCTGTCCTCCACCCTTAACTGGCTGGGCACGTGGAGTATTAACTAGAATAAAGCCTGTAGCGTGAGTATTCTGATGAAATCCGCCTCTCCCAAGTCTGGGACAATCTCTCATGATGTACCTAGTATCACCACACTGATAATAACCCCTCTGCGGGTTAGGCTGCTCATACTTAGTCTGTGCCGGATAACTGGAATAACTATTATAGGAACCTCGTGCCTCTGGTGCATTAAAAGAACTTACTGGAACACCCCGAGTATTCTGAAATTATTTCCATGACCTCGCTGATACTGAAATGTAGACTTATTAAGGACGCGGGAATACCACAAGTCGTAGCATCATCCCATACAAATCTCAGCTCTTAATCATATACAAGTTCTGGAGAACCTTTCAATACCACATAAATACATCTTAGGCCAAAACTGATATAACACATGACCCCGCAATCTTATCATTGATAGTGGACTCCCCTCACTTAGCACAAAGTCATAGGACACAGTCTGATGATCCACAATAGTAACCTTCACCGCTCATATGTCACCAGTCATAAGACACATCAAGCCATTTAATGGGAGCATGCCATCNCGCAACACTGGCAGCAATACGCGAGGCATGAAGACCTCATAATTATTTATCTGAATCAACGAGTCATATTTAACACCACTTGGGCACTTACCTTATAGGCTAAAATGTGATGTTTACAGCACGAATATGGCTAAATATGTACAGAAACATATAAAAGAATTATCAAATAAGCCTTACAGGTATGACTTCCCATTAATACTATAGTTCAAATTTAATTTCACAAAGGGAGAATTTAAAATACATGAATTTAACCACGAGGATCTCATCCTGATATAACTTCCACCGAGGCACGTAGCCCGGGTTAACATATCAAATCACATTAAACCGTGAGGATCCCATCCTCAACTCTGACTCACGAGTACTTTGCATATTATGCCAGCTGAAATTTTCCAAAATTTATTTTTAAATAAATTTCGTGAAATAATTTCACAGCACATAATGAACCCCCATATCGGTAGGGCATATAATTCCTAAAATTGTAATCAATTATCCCGAAATTACATCAAACCCCACTGTAGTGAGTAACAGAAAGTCACTTTTGGACTCATAGCCCTCAATAGTGTGAAAAACAACATGGTAGACACAGGCTAACACCATCAAATCTCCCAACAGGGATAAACACGTGAGTGGAGTACAAATTCATAAACTCACCATATAAGGAGCATGAAAGGACCTTTCACCTTGATAATTAGAGTCGAATCAAAATAAGAATAGTGCTCCTCTATTATAAATTAAANTCTTTCACCTTGATAATCAGAGTCGAATGAAAATAAGAATAGTGCTCTTCTATTATAAATTAAATCATACTTGTAAAGACACCATATGGTATAACGGTCTCAGCCAAATCATAGCAATTATATCAATGGGTCGGGCCTCCCCCTCTTGGGCAGCCTCTACCCGCCTGTCCTCCACCCTTAACTGGCTGGGCACGTGGAGTATTAACTAGAATAAAGCCTGTAGCGTGAGTATTCTGATGAAATCCGCCTCTCCCAAGTCTGGGACAATCTCTCATGATGTACCTAGTATCACCACACTGATAATAACCCCTCTGCGGGTTAGGCTGCTCATACTTAGTCTGTGCCGGATAACTGGAATAACTATTATAGGAACCTCGTGCCTCTGGTGCATTAAAAGAACTTACTGGAACACCCCGAGTATTCTGAAATTATTTCCATGACCTCGCTGATACTGAAATGTAGACTTATTAAGGACGCGGGAATACCACAAGTCGTAGCATCATCCCATACAAATCTCAGCTCTTAATCATATACAAGTTCTGGAGAACCTTTCAATACCACATAAATACATCTTAGGCCAAAACTGATATAACACATGACCCCGCAATCTTATCATTGATAGTGGACTCCCCTCACTTAGCACAAAGTCATAGGACACAGTCTGATGATCCACAATAGTAACCTTCACCGCTCATATGTCACCAGTCATAAGACACATCAAGCCATTTAATGGGAGCATGCCATCTTAGTGACAGTCAAATTTTGTGATGACCCAAAAAGTTATCTTTAAACTTAATAATAAATTATGTGTTCTAAGACCTCGAAAAGTACTATTTATCATTCCGCGACTTGCGTGCACAATCAGTATAATTTTCTAGAAAGTTTTTATGTGAAAAATGGATTAAAATGTGAAATAGAGTCTTAAAACTCAATTGAGTTGACTTTGGTCAACGTTTTAAGTAAACGGACTCGGATCAGTATTTTGACAGTTTTAATAGGTCCGTACCATGATTTGAGACTTGGGCGTATGCCCAGAATTTAGTCCGTACCATGATTTGGTTAGAAACGAAGTTGATTTGTTGTGATTCGGACGTTCGGTTGTGAAAATAGAAGTTTTAAAATTTTCTTAAATTTTCATTTGATTTGGTGTCCGATTTGTAGTTCTAGGCATTATTTTGGTGTTTTGTTCGCGCGATCGAGTTTGTATGAGGTTTTTGGACTTGTGTGCATGTTTGGTTTGGAGCCCCGAGGGCTCGATTGAGTTTCGGATGGCCTACGGACCATTTGAACTTTGAAAAAAGTCTGGTTTTTAGCTTCAGCTAACATATGCTGCATTGTGCTTCACTATCGCGAAGCCATTCCCACGATTGCGAAGAGGAAATTGTGAGCCGTGAATTTTACCTTTCGCGTTCGCGAAGATAGGCACGCGATCGCAGAAGGTTAGCTCCCAGTGCATTGCGAACGCGAGGGCCAAGCCACATTCGCGTAGAAGGAATGAAGGCAGAAGTTGGGCACGCCATTTGTGCTAAGCGATCACACAAGTCAGTACGTGATCGCGTAAGGTTGAGAAAATGTTCTCCGCGATCGCATGACCATTTACACGATCACGTAGAGTTAAAATTCTGGGCAACCAAAACATGATGCGCGATCGCAAAGAATTATCCGCGATTGCGAAGAGTAAAATGGATAGACATAAATTGTTCTACGCGATCGCAAATTAATTCCCGCGATCGCGATGACTAAAAATCTGGGCAAACAGAACTTAAGTTTTGGAAATGAGATTTCGCCCTATTTTCCACCATTTTCAATTTTGAGCTTGGGTTAGAAGCTTTTTGGGCGATTTTCACAGGAAAATATTGGGAGAAGAATTCCTTATCTTATATTGATTGTATTTCATAATTCCATAATCATTTACATCATGAATCCGTGAATTTATAGAAAAAAAAATCAGATTTTTATAAAATCTTCCAAAAATGTAAAATGAATATTTGAAAGCCAATCCGATGTCGGAATTTGATAATTTTTGTATGGTTGAACTCATATCGGAATGGGTGTTCGGATTTCGTGAGTTTTTCCAGGATTCGAGAGGTGGGCCCCACTGTCAATGTTTTAGATGAATTATGGATTTTAATCTGGAAAATTAATAAATTCATATGGAATTAGTTCCTACGATTTATATTGAGTATATCGAACTATTTATGACTAGATTTGAGAAATTCGGACACGAATTCGCGAGGCAAAGGTGTATTGGATTCTTGAATTTGGTTGCAAAGCGAGGTAAGTGTCGTGGTTAACCTTGACTTGAGGGAGTAAGACTTATTTGTCTATTTGCTACGTAATTTAATATGTGGGTACAACGTATATGTGAGGTGACGAGTACTTATGTGTTGTGATTGAGTCAAAGCATGCGGGTGGAATTTGTTTATTATGGATAATTGCCTATTTAATTAAGACATTTTTGTTTAAGTTTATTATTGATTATTTGATCATTATTCGTGAAATTATTATTCATTTAATTATTGTTGAATATTTCAGAAGGTGAAACCGGTATTTTGGTATTAAATTGATTGATAAGTGCATATCCCCGCATTTAAATACTATTCCAAATATATATTATTATTTTCATGGTAAGGAAGAGTGTAAAAGCACGAAGGGTGATGCCGTACCATTTTTATTATTTATAATATCATTGTCATGGTAAGAAAGAGTATAAAAGCACGAAGGGTGTTATCGTGCCATTTGTGAGTATAAAAGCACGAAGGGTGTTGTCGTGCCATTTGTGAGTATAAAAGCACGAAGGGTGTTGTCGTGCCATTTGTGAGTGTAAAAGCATGAAGGATGTTGCCGTGCCATTTGTGAAAGAGTAAAGGCACGAAGGGTGATGCCGTACCAAATGATAGTAAAAGCACGAAGGGTGGTGCCGTGCCCTTTTCATATTATCAATTGCTCATTTTATTGTTGTTAAATTAATTGACTGCTAAGTGATACTTCTCCTGCTGAAATTATTAAATCATTCCCCTTCGCATGTTCCCTCCCAATTTATAAATTATTATTTATTGTATTATTGTTACTTTGTATTTGTATATACTTGTACATGTGGTTTACGTACGTGTCTTGTCATAGCCTCATCATTACTTCGTCGAGGTTAGGCTCGGCACTTACCAGTACATGGGGTCGGTTGTAGTGATACTACACTCTGCACTTATTGTGTAGATTTTGGAGTTGGTCCCAGCGGCGTACCACAGATTTGCTCGGATTCAACTATCCAGAGGAGACTTGAGATATAACTGCACAGCGTCCGTAGTTCTGAAGTCCCCTTCTATCTTATCTTAGCTGTGTCTTATTTTTCAAACAGCTTGAATTTTATTCAGACCTTTATTTGTATTATCCTACTAGCTCGTGCACTTGTGACACCAAATTCGAGGATGTATTTTGATAATTCGGTATTTATGGTCTTCCGCACTTTATTTCAGTAATTCGACTTTTATATAATTTAATTTGCTTAAAAATAGTTAAGATTATTTTAACGTTGGCTTGTGTAACAACCCGGCCGGTCATTTTGAGAATTTAAGTCCCGTTCGGCGTCATAAGGCCCTGAGCAGCTTTGTATTATGTGTATTGGCTTGCGTGTGCAGTTGGTTTCAGTTACCGGATGATTCAGAGTGATTTGGGACACTTAGTCCCTAAAACAAAAGCTTAAGTCTTAGGATTTTGACCGTAGTCGGAACTATGTGAAGATGACTCCGTAATAGAGTTTTGTCAGTTCTGTTAGCTCCGTTGGGTGATTTTGGACTTAGGGGCATGTCCGGATTATGTTTTGGAGGTCTGTAGCTCATTTAGGCTTGAAATGGCAAAAGTCGAATTTTTAGAGATATTGACCGGTAGTAGACTTTTTGATATCGGGGTCGGAATCTGATTCCGAAAGTTGGAGTACGTCCAAAATATTGAATATGACTTGTGTGCAAAGTTTGAGGTCATTCGGACGTGGTTTGGTAGGTTTCAGCATCGGTTGTAGGAATGTGAAGTTTCAAGTTCTTTAAGTTTGAATTGGAGGGTGATTCATGATTTTAGCGTTAGATGATGTGATTTGAGGGCTCGACTAAGTTCGTATGATGTTTTAGGATTGGTTGGTATATTTGGTTGAGGTCTCGGGGGCCTCGGGTGAGTTTCGGGTGCTTAACGGATTAAAAGTTGGATTTGTGTTACTGCTGAAGTCTTTAGGAATCTGGTATTTTCGCACATGCGGTGGAGAGACCGCAGGTGCGGGATCGCAGGTGCGGAGAGGCAAGCGCAGAAGCTGAAAAGTGTAGGAGTGCCAGGGGTCGCGGGTGTGAGGTAAATTCCGCAGATGCGATGGACTTGGGAGCTCGGGAATTGGCGAATATTTGAGAGATTTTCAGAGAGAGCTTTGGGATAATGATTTCTAATTCGTTTTTGGTTTTATTTCATTAATCTATAGTTGTTTTCTTCATTAACTTTCGGGTTTGGATTGAAAATTTAGGAAAAATGGGAAGAAGTTCTTCAACTAAGATTTTTGAATTTTGATTGGGATCTAAACATCGGATTTGGATAATTTTGGTACGAGTGAACTCGTGAGTGAATGGATGTTCGTATTTTGTGATTTTTACACGATTCCGAGACGTGGGCCCGGGTCGACCTTTTAGGATGGATTTCGGAATTTTTACTAAAACCTTAATTTCATTAATTTGATTAGCCTAATATAGTTGTATTTATGATATGTAATTATTTTGGCTAGATTTGGGCCATTCAGAGTCAGATATTCGTAGGAAAGGCATTGTGACCGATTGTTTGAGCTTGGTTCGAGGTAAGTATCTTGCCTAACATTGTGTGGGGGATTTTTCCCTTAGGATTTGAGTCTTCTATACTGATTGTAGTCCATGTACACGAGGTGACGAGTGCGTGCTCGGACTTATTTATGAAAAGTTGGCCTTTTAAGATTCTTATGTCCTTATATTCACTGAGTATGAAGTTGTTCTTGATATGATTAAGTTCTGATTTACTAGCTTCACCTCTACATGCTTTAATTAGAATTAATTATTTTTAGGATTTACTCTTATTGCCTATTTGACTCTTATTTGACTTAACTGAAGATTTTACCTCCTCTATTGTCATGCTATCTTTACATAACTACTTATCTTTATTTGGAATTATTATTATCTCATCGTATAATTTGTTCAGTCTTAATTGAGGTTATGATTATCTTTCTGTTGCTTATCCTTAATTGAATTGTTGAATATCCTTCGAAATTTCCTCAACCTTAAAAAAAGTTTTAGATATCCCACATCTTAGTCGACTTGTTTTATTTGGATTTATTTTAGTCATGTTAGCTTCCCTGTTGTTGAAATGTATATTGTGGGACCGTTGCTACATATTAGTTTTTCCCTTGTTGAGCTGATCTCTTTATGCCTAGCATTCTTTACTATGGTTATTCCTTGAGAATTGGTTCTACCGTTTCTTGTGATTTAAAGTTATTGAGTTGATTTACTTGTTGTACTTTGTATTATTGCCATTGTTGTTGTTGTACTTGTTGTGGTGATGCACGAGATTTCTGCCGTGCGGTTATTATTATTGTGATGCACGAGGTTTCTGCCGTGCGATTATTATATGGGGTTGCACGAGGTTTCTATCGTGCTATTGTTGCTATTAATATTTGCACATGTGGCGAGAAAAGGTGGGAACATTATTATGTACATGTGGCGAGACAAGGCGGGCACTTACTTTATTACTGCACACGTGGCGAGACAAGGTGGGT
>AWOL01S0143362.1:0-18019 GCA_000715115.1 Nicotiana otophora
AATAAGAACAAATTACCAGGTTTTCCTTGTCGTTGAACATGCCGTTCATCATATAAGCAAAAACAAAGGTGGTTGTTAGTGGACTTCCAATTGAGTATTCTGGAAATATGATTATCAACTCAGATTGCGATTTTGGGGTCGACTTTTGAATAATACTAGTTGAACCATACTTGCATAGCAAGAGGCATGCCAACAATCCTGTAATACTTCTTCTGGGAATCCATCTTCCGGCTGATAGATCTGACAAGGGCAGTGAATGCCTCCTTGCCCTATGGGTAATCACAATATCTCCCGCTCTCGACCAAGTCAAAATGTTATCTTGGAATGGTTGTGCAATTCTTCTCACCGTAGAATATGAAGGTATGTATGCAATACAACAATTCTATTTTCATAGCTTCATCATCATTATCAAAGCCCCAATTCTTGTCATTAAAGCAATTAAAGCAGAATTCTTTACATTCTTTACTCCGCCAAAGTATGTCTCTACAATCCTGTTAGGATTCTTTGTATTAAACTTAAAATCTTCTCCATCACCAATACAATTTAGTCTGATAACTACCGCAAACTCCCTAAGTGAAAACCACAATATTGTACTATTTACATGTATGATAAATGCGTCAAGAGAACTTTTTTCCAACTCTCGCACCGTGAAGCACCTGAACAATTGTGCTTGGACTTCACAATGGTTCATACCGAGGAATATACCAAAATATGTTTGACCAAAGAGTTTGTACTATTGTGCACTAAGCTTTTCTTTGAGGTTAGAAATTATGTCAGTGTTAAGTGTGGGAACATATTTGCGGTGATGAAGTACGAGGGTATTTAACAAAGAATTTTATTTCCTGCATAACACGACAAAAGTAAATACATGCTTGAAATATAGATAAATACAACAAGGTGGTCACAATACTTTTAGTGTATTCAAAATATGTGGTTTCTGACTACACATACAGATAAATACAAGTATATTTGAATACATTATTTTCATAGTTTTCAAAATAGATTAAAGATAAGATACAAGTTTGAATCATGAGAATATTAATACAGTACTGTTAGTGTATTCAAAATAGTTATTTTCCAAATACAAATACAGATAAAAGACAACTATATACACAAAAAATAAAATCATATACGAACTAAATTCAATATATGAGGACAAACACCTAGATATCTCCAAATGTATAATGTATAAAAAAAATTAAAAAATTGAGTTTCTATATATCTAAAAAAGACAGATTATGAAATACACAATATACATGTATGCGAAAATAAAAAAAAATATATCACCTTTTCTTTCGTGTTTTCGAACTACTTACTTTAGCAACCTATTTTTCCTAGCTTCCAGATGCAATATCGCTAATTTTTCTTCTCTTTTTCACATTTATATTGTGTACCGAAACATTAGAAACATCAACAACTGAGGCTATTTTCGAAGATTTCACATTTTCAACTTGTTTCATAGCGTCATTGCGTAGTTTGATTCGCCTCTCGACTTTCATAGTTGCTACAGAACCTGCAAATACAACCTCCTCTTGAGTGATGCGCAAATCAAAATATGGCCCATCAAAATTGAGGACTTTAGCGGGTATACCTCGTGTAAATCAACCATTAATGTCCAAACTTGAAGTTTCTTGTGACAACCCTAACAATGGCGGAAATTAAAAGGAGAGTAAAGAGAAAAAGAATAATGACAGTGAAGTAAGAAACAACTATCCAAAATTTTATCAATTTGTAAGGAACCACGATTTTTAGGAGCAAAATAGTGTTGGATTCATGGAGAGAAATTCGCGGTTGAATTTGATTAGAGAATCTCCTTAGAGAGAGAAAGAAAAATTATGTTCTAACGGAATGAGGAAGAGAAAGAATGTAACTATCGTATTTCACGTCTTAACTGTAGTATACATAATAAATGTGCATTTTGCTACAAAATATAAAAGATAGTTATAAGTAATAATATTTTGAAAGTGTTTTGATTTATATAATAAATAAGGTGCAATAACTAGCAATAGGATAGTAAAATTTCTTATTTGGAGACCACATGAATGGTGTGTTACGAGCCAAAATCTTAGGAGACGATAGACTTTGACTTTTATACCTAAATTGATTTTTGGAGAAAACAAGGAATTTGAGTCCCTAACAAGATTTTCACATGCAATAAAGGGTAAATTGAAGCTCAACTCAATGTACAAGGTGTCACCTACTACACTTCTCCAGTTGTGGGACGACGAGGGTTAGTTTGTATGACATGGAATCACTTTTTTTAATAGTAAAAGTACTTCACGTTTTTTTGTCTCTAAAGGGAGTTATAATCTTCCATTATTTAACTCACATCTGACATCATTGATCGGCAGGTGTGCGCTTGACATGAACCTTTCTTTCTTCTCATTTTCGCGTTAATTCTATAGTTTCAAGTAATGATTAGTCCGTGTAACATTATACAATGCATTCAAATTAAAAAAGAAACTAAAAGATAAATTAAATAAAAAGCGAGAAGAAAAAGATTCTAGAATACAGAAATGCAAAAGGCAAAAAGATAAAAAGACCAAAAACATTATTATAAAATAAATATCTGAGTCCTCTTTGTATGGAGTAACTTACTACAGCCTTGAGAGAAACTAGAAAATAATGCTCACCAAGATTAATCATTCACCAAGGAATAAAGGCAAAGCTAGACTAGAACATTTTCCTCGGTTTCGTTGTCCCTTGAGTAGGAATACTCTGTTCATTTCTGAAGAAATTCGTTGGATCCACTGTTGATTTCACTTTCACCAATCTATCAAAATTGTTCTTGAAATACATGGTCCCATATACCCTTCCTTCTTCCAAGCTATGTGGTCCTTGATCATTTGTACCAATATCAAGATCCCTGTAATTCAAATAGGCTTGTCTTGGGTTCTTTGAAACAAATGGGGTCATAAAACTGTATAAATCTCTTATCTGTGTAAGGTACTCTTTTTCTGCAGCTGCTCCTTCTTCGTTCCAATTCACTGAGTACTGCATCTTGAATAGAATCCCTGCTCTGTGTGGAAATGGTGTTTCGCCCTCGGGAATTTCAGCCATTCTCCCTCCGTAAGGATTGAACACTAATCCCGCTTTGCCCAAAGAAATCATCTTCTGGAAAATTGACTCCAACCCACCTCTGGGAATTGGCTCTTGCACGTAATCCGATTTTCTTTTCAAGAAATTCAATGGATCCCCTGTTCTGTTCAACAAGGCAATTGGTTTTGTTGTGTCGTCGAAATTTGCCCATTGAAGCACCGAATCAATCCAGCTCATTTCGAAACAATCTTGTTTTGTTAATCCTAAAGCTGGGAGTTCGTTGCTTACGAGTGATATTAATCGACTAGAATCACCAAGGAATAACGCTATGAACGTTACTCGTATCGACTTTTGTTGAGCCTTCTTCTTCCCCTTCACTTTCTTCTCTTTGTTTTTTACAGTGATGGGTTGCACAAGCAGTCTGATGAAGAGATCATTGTCAATTTTGTTAACAACATTCTGCCATTGGAGAACAGCGTCGGTAGCATTTTGGTTTAAAAACCTTTCAACTCTGAAATAAGTCACAGTTTGTGGGACTTGAACGAGTTGAATTTGAAAGGCTAAAATGACACCAAAACTAGCACCCCCACCTCCTTTAATTGCCCAAAAAAGATCTTCACCCATAGCTTTCCTGTCCAAAATTTTACCATTAACATCCACTAGTCGAGCATCCAATACATGATCTACACTTAGACCAAATTTCCTCAGCATATTCCCATAACCACCACCACTAAGATGCCCACCAACACCAACAGTAGGACAAACACCCGCAGGAAAACCAAGAACGTTACTTTTTGTCCAAATGTTATAGTAAAGTTCCCCTAATGTAGCACCAGCTTGAACCCAAGCAGTATTATCATTAACATTTATGGAAATTGAGCGTAGATTGAACATATCAAGCATAATAAAAGGGACATCAGAAATATACGAAATTCCCTCATAATCATGGCCACCGCTACGGATTTTTAACTGTAAATTAGTCTCTTTGGTACAAAGAACAGCGCTGGAAACATGGGATTCTTCTGTAGGGGTAACGATGATAACCGGTTTGGAAGTTGTGGAGGAATTGAAAAACCGGCGGTTTCTGACATAGGCTTGTAAAATGGGGTTAAAGGAGGCATTGTTTGGGGAGTAGACGATTTTGGAGATTTTTGATTGGGCAATTGATTTCGTTGTTAAGCAATTGACAAACGAGTCATAGACTGAATCTGAGGCTCCAAGGGATAAGGAACTGAATTTTAAAAGGAGGAGAAAATGAAAAAGGAAAAGAAGACAAGAACAAGACATGGTTGATGATTGAGAAGATTTTTTCATTAGGTTTTGGTTGTTTTTGGGTTGTAGGCCTAAAGAGCATTGGTTTTATAGGGTTTATATAGCGATGAAATGATGATGAAAATAAATACTCCTAAAAGGGAATCATTTTTTAAAGTTTCTATTCACACAATTGGATTGCGCCCCTTCTTTGCATGAGGAAATTATTTAATTTCCAATATATTGTAATTTTGTTTGGATTTTGAAATCTTTCTAATTGTTCGCGGCTCTTCCATTTCTCACTGTTTATTTGATTCTCACTCGGTATTCTACTATTTGTATAGTGATATGACTAAATATGAACTTGCGCTAGTTAAGGAAAGATTGTTTGCTTCCTGTTACGCTCTTGCTTTCCCGCAGCTTTGTGGAGCCTTTTTCTTCTCACTTGAGAAATACGATTTGAAAACGGAAAAATCTCACATTAAAAGGTAAAACTCACTCTATAAAATGCAATGAATAGTTGTATACAAATAAGGTATACTTGCGATAAAAAAAGAATGAAATCAGGAAAGATCTTTTTCAGTTCTCCTACCTTACTCATGAAATCTCTTCTTAGCTTCAGCAAATATCCTTATTCGTTTATTTAAACAATTCCTAAAAAAGACATTTAACCCAATAAGAACATTATGCCCCTCCCCTAATAACTGACTCCATTCTATCCTTAAGTTACGGATTTGAAGGAATTAATGAATAATAAAATATATGAGAAAACATTTACTAGCAAATTAAAATTTAATGTAAATATTGTTATCTAATATCATTCTTTCAAAAAGAAAGTTATAGAAAAGCTTGTAAGAATATCACGATTATTGCATTTTCGTAAACATCTAGAACTATTTCGTACATATTAAATAAATGCACTTTGTCAAATTCTCCGTAATACAATAAATGTTCTCATGTTAGTTAGCTGCCAGAAACCAAATAAATTAAAATTCGTCAATGGTGTCAAGATTTTGGAATATAAAGTTTCGTACAAACGTTGGGCGTATACTTTTCCTCGAGTAATGGTAACCACGGAAAGGGCATTTGTTTAGATAAAAAGAATTCAGACCTTTGATAATTTTTTACCTTCTTCTCTATCTTTAGTTAGCCTTAAATTAACGTAACCTTAACTCCAAAAAGACCAAAAGTTCTCAAGTTTAGCAAAATCTAAGGATTAATATGCTTCGGAGTATATTTCAGATGAAAATGGACCTATGCCAAACTTAAGGGACCATTTGATTTAAAAACTAAAAAAGGAACTAATTGTTATTTTTCTCAAAATGTCTTCTCTTTTGTATTATTGCATGACCCTTTTTCTCTCTCTCAAAAGTACAGACTTGAAAGGAAGGAAGACTTTAACCCTTACAGTGAAACTCTTTTATGCAAATCTAGAGTAAAAGAAGATAAGTGAATTTTAGTAAAACGTGTGCTTGGAAAAAGAAGAAGAGAGACACAACGGAGAGTGAGAGACAGGGTCAAAGAAATTACGTTAATTGCAAATGTTAAAATATCAAAAGTGCAAAGAAATAAAAAATGAGTAGTGGGTAGGTGTGTACATAGTTTGGGCAAACCCAAATCCAAACTGAAATTCAAATTTTGTGGATTTGTTTTTTTTGGATTAAGGATTGAATTTCGAATTTAATTTTTAAAATTTTTGAATTTCGAATTGGATGTTGGATTTGGTACTTCGAATTTTTGGATATCCGAAATTTTAAATTTTTATATTTTATATTTAATCTATTATCCATATGCAAATAGTAATAAATCTAATATTCTATCCATTAGGCATTATCTTATTGCAATTTTTTGATGATGATTTCATTACTTAAATACTTTATTTGAATGATTGCGGTAATAAAGAACTTTTTAGGCAATTTAACATGAATACTTTTTTTTTTTAACTTATAGGCTCAAAACCAAAAATTTGAATATCCAAAACGATTAATCCGAATCGAACTTAAAAGATCCGGTCCAATCGAGCTTATTTGGATTGAATTTGAATTATTATTTCTTAAATCTGAAAATCAAAAATCCAAACCAAAATTTTCATATCCAACATGAACTGNACTCGGTGTTCCAAACTCAATAATTCATTTTAGAAAATTTTAAATAAAAATCCTTAATTTCTCTTTTGAAATCAATCAAATGCTAAAATAGAAGATGAAATCATATAATATAATGATATCCGAGTAGAAAATACTTACCCCAATTTATGTGGTGAAAATCCTCTTCAAAATCACCCAAAATCGAGCTCTCAAACTCAAAATGTGATAAAATGAACAAACCCTCGAACTATGTCATGTTCTCCCCAGCATTTTTGCATTTGCGGTCCCTAAGTCGCATCTGCGACAACCTCTTCTGCGGTCAAGATCTCGTATTTGCGAGCCTTCCTCACAAACCAACCTTTCGCACCTACAGAAATTCTCCCGTACTTGCGGGGCTGCATCTGCAGAACCAACATAGCAGATGCGCAACACTCAGCCCCAACAAAGTTCACTTTTGCGCCAACACAACCGCATTTGCGCCCTCGCAGATTCGTCCCCTGCACTACTTATGTGGATACAGCCCATCTCCAACCTTTTTGCAGGTGCGACCATGACTATGCTTCTGCGACCACTGCACCTACGGAAAACCAACCGTATGTATGCAACACCAGTTCCAGTAGAAACTAACAACCACTTATGAAGGGAAAATGGTCCGAAACCCCTTGGGACCTCGTCCTAACATTCAACAAGTCCCAAAATATAACACGGACCTACTCGAGGCCTCAAATCAAAGATAATAACATGAAAATCACGAATCACACCTCAAATCAAACTTGATGAACTTTTAAACTTTCAACTTCCAAAACTCGTGCCGAATCATATCAAATCAACTCGGAATGACCTCAAATTTTGCACTNCCCGAACGTCCACCCCTATTGAGAGGTGGAGCTAGAGTATTCGATTTAAATTTGAACAATTTTGTACTATTTGCTTAGATTATATATTTGTATTAAAAAATTTATTAAATATATATAAAATTTTAATTGTGAACTGAATAAACTAAGACAAATCTTGAGTACGATGACAATTGAATCTAGCACACATCAACNTCAAGTTCCAAATGACATAACAAACCTATTCTAACTCCCGAAACAACAATCCGAACCCGTTATCATCAAAGTCAACTCCCGATCAAATTTATGAACATTCCAAACTTTCAAATTGCCAACTTTTGCCAAATAGTGCCGAACCCTTTTAGAAACATCCAAATGCCAATCCGGGCATACGTCGAAGTCCAAAATCACCATTCGGACCTACCGGAGTCATCAAAACTCCTACCCGAGTTCAAATACACAAAATTCAAACCTTGGTCAACGCTTTCGACTTAAAACTTTCAAATTGGGAATCATTCTTCCAAATCAAGTTCGAACCACTCAAGAACTAAAACCGACAAGGCACACAAGTCATAATAAATCATATGAAGCTATCCAAGACTTCAACTACCGAACGAAGTGCAAATTCTCAGAACAACCGAACGGATTGTTACATTCTCCCCCACTTAAACATATGTTCGTCCTCGAACGTGCCAAGAGTCGTAACAAGGCCATCACAGCGCTGAATCAACTCACCATGCAAATACCCATGGGTGATCCCATGTCACCCCAAACCATATAAGCCTGACAACACAACATAACTGAAGACCCTTACTTCAACTTTAATCCATAAGCCTTAGAATCTCTCCAACATTCGAAATACATTATAAAACCCGATTCTCGCGTTTATATACTATATAAGCCTTAAGAAGCCGTATCAAGCTATAACCATAACCCAAGATGTAATCACATGATATACCACATAACTCAGATACTCATAGCAATAATTTCCAGCCACAATAACTGCTCAATGACAAATTTAGTACCGGTAACAAACCTCATATCAAATAAAACCTTATTCTAAACCTTCGTATACTGCCAAATAATGACAGAGACACGCAGAATCTCATAATCACTCATCAGATCAACCAATCGCGAGGCTTTCTTGCTCGATAAGAACCATTGCCACATTATAATCTGACTTCCAATATTATTTTTCCAAACACACCGTAATCAAATTCGATAGCACTCATTCCTTGTCTAATGACCTCACCTCGTCAAACACAAGTTGCTCTACTGATATGCCACACCAATACTACCTAAAGCCACAAACAGTGCAATCCATGCACTAACAAGCAACAACTCAAATGTACCCAAAAAATGGAAAGAGAATCAAAGATAGAACCGTCCCGCAAGCTCAACAGGTACCACCACAAGCGCAATGCTATAAATTCATCACACAAAGGAGAACCAAAACGCACAAAATTAACACAAAGGATTATATCCCAACATAACTCCATTGTGATGCGTGACCCCTTCCAAACACCAGTTTACATGAAATACCTCGAGCCATAATGCTCAAAATTAACAACCATACACAAATAAACAACAAACACACGAAGTGCATGACAATAACCATGGAGAAACTGCCAGCACAATACACCAAGGCGCAATTAACCATTCAACACCCAAGAATCATCTCGGTCGAGTTTTTCCACAAGGCCCAAACAGAAATGCATTATGTGTGCAAATAACCAATAGATCACAACCCATCGTACCTTAGAAGAGTAACGTATTGAACATATTAGAACACAAATAATCCCAACTCTAACCAAATGACACACCCGTCAACAATAGCGGTGTTGAGTAAACAAATTCGACCTAGTATAGAATACAAGCCCTCATTAGGCCTACCGATGGTCCCCCAAACCAGCTTCGGTCCTCCCGAAATCGGTAGATAACCTTCAAAAAGTCCATAGTAAACTATCTGTAACATATACAATCAAACATCAATCTCTTAACATACCTTCACCTCTACAACCAAGGAACTATCTGCTTCTGAGAACCCTCCAAGTCTTCAACACCTTAGAATACAAGAATCTCCATGGCTGATCCCAACTTCACCACTCAAATGACTGACACATCTCTCATACATAATCATCTTATGAGAAACACTTCTATGAATCTTCAGCGCCACATAGAAAAATTCAAACATTAGCAGTCAACAACTAGGCAATTACCGTAATACTAGTCAAGCATCCGCAAGTCAGAACACAATGCGCCTTCTAAAATGCGCACCCTTCTAAGGTGATACCAAATAGTGCCAGCATTCTTCTAAACATCTGGAACCGTCCATGATGTCTAGAACTCATGACCTCCCTTTCCACGGAACCACAACTTCTTACATGCAAACCTTAATCCCACACGTCACACCGCATCTTTCATGCCATCATCCGAAAATACGAGAACCCCATTATCAACACCGAAGCACAAGTAAGACACATATTCCATCAGCCAAAAACCTTTCACTTGACCTCCATCTAAGAGAGAATTACAATATCCAGCATACTCCTCATACCTGTCGAAAACATCCATCTCAAGTCATGGTTGACACCATCGAGAACTCTGCGGAACCCATTTGCACATGACCAAGCCATGATAGCTGAATCTCTCTAACTCAAACAAGTCACGCAGGCCGTCAAACCCAAGAGTATTTCCACCAAACACTAGTAAATCCTTACCACATCAAAAGAGCTAAAAGAACCGATCATATCCATTACCATGCTGATCTAACCTACTACCAAGCTGCCCTATTTCTTCGAGCTCTTTCCAAATTAACTTCGAGTAAATACTTCTCCTCGCCAATACCCCATGATCCTTGACCAAAGCTCACCACAAGAGATCCTAGCATGAAACCACATCGTTCTAAAGCCCATAAGCTAGTGTATTTCCTCTTAACCACTCAAAAATACCGCATTTGAGATACCCACTCTGAAAAGACCTTATTTAAATCTAAAGTTATTTCCTTAACCTCCATGATACTAAAATATAGAATCCATAATGATACAGAAATACCGCAAGTCTCGGAACCATCCATTGCAAATATTAGATCTTAGCCATATACAAATCTGGAAAATCCTAAAATACAACCTATGAATCTTGAACTCATTAGAACCCTCTCGAGAGTCACCCACTCTGCTTTAATCTCAATGTACCGCCAATACGAGCCAGACGACCGGTGCTCCATTAGCACACAAACACCTCAAGAAGCAACCCACATCTCTAAGCAACTAAGTGAATCCATACTCTATGCACACTATATCCACCACGAATAACAACTCGAATCATTCCATGATTCCCATATAACTATAAGGTGTAATACATCATGCTTCTAGAATGTTCCTTGCTTAAGTCATCCTTAAAACCAACCTCTGCAGGTCATAATTTATCCTCAAATATGCCTCAGATCGAAACCCATATAACACATAACCATGCAATCTGATCGTCAATAGCAGGCACTCCCACTTGGCTCAAAGTCATAGAACATAACATCCGGTAACCCACAATATCCTTACTCGATAACTGCCATGATCTCGTACTGTAATTCATTCGAATAATTTACAACTCATGTAGCACAAATCATAAAATACCTCAAATATTCTACTAAACGCACATTCATTCTTATGATAGTCACGCCAACCTCTCAAGCTATCCAAACACAATTTCAACACATATAACCCACTNAAACGCACAAAATTAACACAAAGGATTATATCCCAACATAACTCCATTGTGATGCGTGACCCCTTCCAAACACCAGTTTACATGAAATACCTCGAGCCATAATGCTCAAAATTAACAACCATACACAAATAAACAACAAACACACGAAGTGCATGACAATAACCATGGAGAAACTGCCAGCACAATACACCAAGGCGCAATTAACCATTCAACACCCAAGAATCATCTCGGTCGAGTTTTTCCACAAGGCCCAAACAGAAATGCATTATGTGTGCAAATAACCAATAGATCACAACCCATCGTACCTTAGAAGAGTAACGTATTGAACATATTAGAACACAAATAATCCCAACTCTAACCAAATGACACACCCGTCAACAATAGCGGTGTTGAGTAAACAAATTCGACCTAGTATAGAATACAAGCCCTCATTAGGCCTACCGATGGTCCCCCAAACCAGCTTCGGTCCTCCCGAAATCGGTAGATAACCTTCAAAAAGTCCATAGTAAACTATCTGTAACATATACAATCAAACATCAATCTCTTAACATACCTTCACCTCTACAACCAAGGAACTATCTGCTTCTGAGAACCCTCCAAGTCTTCAACACCTTAGAATACAAGAATCTCCATGGCTGATCCCAACTTCACCACTCAAATGACTGACACATCTCTCATACATAATCATCTTATGAGAAACACTTCTATGAATCTTCAGCGCCACATAGAAAAATTCAAACATTAGCAGTCAACAACTAGGCAATTACCGTAATACTAGTCAAGCATCCGCAAGTCAGAACACAATGCGCCTTCTAAAATGCGCACCCTTCTAAGGTGATACCAAATAGTGCCAGCATTCTTCTAAACATCTGGAACCGTCCATGATGTCTAGAACTCATGACCTCCCTTTCCACGGAACCACAACTTCTTACATGCAAACCTTAATCCCACACGTCACACCGCATCTTTCATGCCATCATCCGAAAATACGAGAACCCCATTATCAACACCGAAGCACAAGTAAGACACATATTCCATCAGCCAAAAACCTTTCACTTGACCTCCATCTAAGAGAGAATTACAATATCCAGCATACTCCTCATACCTGTCGAAAACATCCATCTCAAGTCATGGTTGACACCATCGAGAACTCTGCGGAACCCATTTGCACATGACCAAGCCATGATAGCTGAATCTCTCTAACTCAAACAAGTCACGCAGGCCGTCAAACCCAAGAGTATTTCCACCAAACACTAGTAAATCCTTACCACATCAAAAGAGCTAAAAGAACCGATCATATCCATTACCATGCTGATCTAACCTACTACCAAGCTGCCCTATTTCTTCGAGCTCTTTCCAAATTAACTTCGAGTAAATACTTCTCCTCGCCAATACCCCATGATCCTTGACCAAAGCTCACCACAAGAGATCCTAGCATGAAACCACATCGTTCTAAAGCCCATAAGCTAGTGTATTTCCTCTTAACCACTCAAAAATACCGCATTTGAGATACCCACTCTGAAAAGACCTTATTTAAATCTAAAGTTATTTCCTTAACCTCCATGATACTAAAATATAGAATCCATAATGATACAGAAATACCGCAAGTCTCGGAACCATCCATTGCAAATATTAGATCTTAGCCATATACAAATCTGGAAAATCCTAAAATACAACCTATGAATCTTGAACTCATTAGAACCCTCTCGAGAGTCACCCACTCTGCTTTAATCTCAATGTACCGCCAATACGAGCCAGACGACCGGTGCTCCATTAGCACACAAACACCTCAAGAAGCAACCCACATCTCTAAGCAACTAAGTGAATCCATACTCTATGCACACTATATCCACCACGAATAACAACTCGAATCATTCCATGATTCCCATATAACTATAAGGTGTAATACATCATGCTTCTAGAATGTTCCTTGCTTAAGTCATCCTTAAAACCAACCTCTGCAGGTCATAATTTATCCTCAAATATGCCTCAGATCGAAACCCATATAACACATAACCATGCAATCTGATCGTCAATAGCAGGCACTCCCACTTGGCTCAAAGTCATAGAACATAACATCCGGTAACCCACAATATCCTTACTCGATAACTGCCATGATCTCGTACTGTAATTCATTCGAATAATTTACAACTCATGTAGCACAAATCATAAAATACCTCAAATATTCTACTAAACGCACATTCATTCTTATGATAGTCACGCCAACCTCTCAAGCTATCCAAACACAATTTCAACACATATAACCCACTGGTAGAAGACACACTCTCCATAGAAATATCACGGGGATCACACAACCTCAGAGCATCCCGCAAAAGATACCCACCTGCTTAGCCTCAAACTAGCATCTCTCGATGACCCTATCGTGGTCACAACCACATGCATTCACTCAATACTCCCGAGTCTGAACTTGTCAAAAGACACAAGAATCTACTTCGTTCCACAATGAACAACCTGAAAGATCCCTGAATACAGTTATAACTCGAGACTGCACCACACATCAAGACAGAAATCAAGCATCCATAGTCCTTTACGCCCTAAGCAAACCCTTCTCATCACATCTAAACCATCTACGCACAAACCTCAGTCATATAATACTCATCATATAGCTATCCAGCCACTTACTGAGCAATCAATCCCACTCCCATGGACACCACCGTACATATAAGTCTAAAAGCACATACTCACTCAACTGAAACCACCGAGCCCAAACTATGGTCTGAACCCAACCTCAAGTCCTCTAGACTGGCCCATCACCAAAATACAGAAAATACATCTCGCACCTCATTTATGGAATCACAAGTCATCGATACATAGCTGATAGCGAGTGCTCATATAACATACAAGTGAGTGGAAGGAATCCAAAGAGATACGCTCCAAGCTGAATCAATGTCGAACGATAAGGAAATAAAAATGGGAAGTTTCCTAGATGCCCTACAGCCTCTCGAAGATAGGTATGGCCGTCATCATACCGATCGGCAAGACTCTACTAGACACTTGCTCATGACTCGTAGAACCTATGAACCTAGGACTCTGATACCAAGTTGTCACGACCCAAATCCCAACTGGTCGTGATGACACCTAACCCACCCCGCTAGGTAAGCCAAATAACAGTAAACACAATTCAAATGAGAATAATATGAATCAATAAGATAAACAACTGAATCACTATATAATAACCCAAGGATTGGTAGCACAAGTCATGAGCCACTAAGACTTAGATTTACAAAGCTGGTATGAAATAAATAGAACATCTGTTTGAAATGTACATAACAGATCACAAATAAAAAACTACCAAGGACAAGTGGTAGCTACATCTAGAAAATAAGTATATCTTCAATGCCAGCTCCTGCCATATGCAGCAACATCATCTCCAAGATTTGCACGCAAGGTGCAGAAGTGTAGTATGAGTACAACCGACCCAATGTACTTAATAAGTTTAATAATTAACCTCAGCGAGGTATTAGAAGCAAAAATTATAAAAGATACTCGTCAATCACTTGTACAGTTCATAAATCCCAACAAGTACATAACAATAATTTGAACAAATTTAGAAGTTACAAATAAGACCACCTTAGTGCACACAATTCCCTTAACATACTCATCTCAATGAACAATCCACCATATAAGGAAGATATACTAATACATCAGGTAAATAACCAAGGAATATTGCAAGTAAAGAAGAAATACAATAATCAAATATTAATCCGTTGCGGCACGCAACCCGATCCAAATAAAAATCACATCATGGTTCTTAGGCCTACATCAGAATCTCAGTAACCAAACCAAACTAATAACCAGCTCTCCTAGAGCTCACATTAACCAAAAATGCGTCGGTTTCTCACAATCCACGTGTACACCATCAAGAAGGCACATGAGAGGGTGACCCCAGAGGGATAGATCCATATTCACACGCATGCAAAGCCAATTCAACGTGATATCAGCCCGGCATAGTCACATGTATAACAATACAATTCGCCCGGCATGGTCACAGGCCTAACAACACAATCCGCCCGGCAAGGTCACATGCATAACAATACTATTCACCCAGTATGGTCACATACATAGCAAAACAATCCGCCCGGCGTGGTCACATGCATAACAACATAATCCGCTCGGTGTGGTCACATGCATAACAATACAATCCGCCCGGCGTGGACACGGGCAAAATAGCATAATCCGCCCGGCATGATCACATACATAATAATACAATTCGCCTGATGTGGTCACAAACATGAAGTCCAAATCATATCACACATAAGCAAATATACAAGAATACATGTATATGATGAATAAATATTAGATCTCATACTCCTGGACTGGTATAAATGACATGCTAAAGTGTAGGCATGTGTAAAGTGTGCTATCACAACTCTAATTGGCAATTTTATCACGAAAATAGCAATTATCAAGTTCATTTAGGAAATTAGTCTCTATGTAACCTCAAACATGGATCAAACAGTTCATAACAAGGTTACAAATATGAGAAGCATCACAACTTAAAGCTTAACAGTCAATACAAGGCATATCACAACCTCAGCAGTACCCCGAGCATGGATAAATACCCCGGTTCTAGCACATGGGCTCAAACCCTACATATGTGCGCACCTATAGCACGTAGCTATCATAAATAACTCAGGCAACTAGTGGCTCAACCAAGTTTAGGTAATATACTTACCTCAAGCAAGACAAATCAAATACGGAGCAAGCCAAATAAAACTCAAGAAATGCCATCCACGCGAATCAACCTCTGAACAACTCAAAACTAGCCAAAAGCAACTCCAAAATATCAAATATAGCTTTAGGAAATAAACCCAAGCGATAAAGGTCGAATCTTTAATCAAATACTCAAAGTCAACAAAAACGTCAACCCAAGCCTAGACATCAGAACCTGACAAAACTCACAAATTCCGACAACCCATTCAAATACGAGTCCAACCATACTAATTTCACTCAAATCCAACTCCGACTCGATGTTCCAAACTCAATAATTCATTTTAGAAAAGTTTAGACAAAAACCCCCATTTCTCTTTCAAAATAATCAGTCAAATGCCAAAATTGAAGATGGAATCATATAATATAATCAAATCCAAGTATAAAATATTTACCCCAATCCATGTGGTGAAAATCCTCTTCAAAATCACCCAAAATCGAGCTCCCCAATTCTAACTGTGATAAAATGAACAAACCCTCGAAATATATCATGTTCTGCCCAGTATTTCCGCATTTGAAGTCACTAAGTCGCATCTGCGACAACCGCTTCTGTGGTCAAGATCTCGCATCTGTGAGCCTTCCTCACAGTCCGACCTTTCACACCTGTGGGGCCACATCTGCGAAACCAACATCGCAGATGCGCAACACTCAGCCCCCAACAAAGTTTGCTTCTGCGCTAACACAACCGCATCTGTGGATACAACCTATCTCCAGCCTTCTTCGCAGGTGCGGCCATTACTACGCTTCTGCGACCACAACGCCTGTGCAAAATAAACTGCATGTGCGCAACACTAGTTCCATCACACATGATGGGAAAATAGTCTGAAACCCCTCGGGACCCCACACGAACATTCTAACAAGTCCCAAAACATAACACAAACCTACTCGAGGCCTCAAATCACATATAATAACATAAAAACCACGAACTCACCTCAAATCAAACTTGATGAACTTTTAACTTCCAAAACTCATGCCGAATCATATTAAATCAACTCGGAATGACCTGAAATTTTACACACAAGTTCCAAATGACATAGCAAACCTATTACAACTCACCGAACAACAATCTGAACCCGATATCATCAAAGTCAACTCCCGGTCAAACTTATAAACATTCCAAGCCTTCAAATTGCCAACTTTTGCTAAATAGTGCCGAACCCTTCTAGAAATATCCAAATGCCAATACAGGCATACGCCGTTGTCAAAAATCACCATTCGGACCTACCAGAACCATCAAAACTGTGATCCAAGGTCAAATACACAAAATTCAAATTTGATCAACTCTTCCGACTTAAGCTTTCAAATTGGAAATCATTCTTCCAAATTGATTCCAAACCCTTCGAGAACCAAAACCGACGATGCACAAAAGTCATAATACATCATATAAAGCTACCCAAGACTTTAAGTTCAAATGCTCAAAACAACCGATCTAGATATTACAATATGCGAAGATTTCCCTCTTAGAAGGATAAATAAGAGACTTACCTCTACCCGATAGTCTTCAACCTTCCAAAATAGCCTTCCTTTTAAATAAATCTCAAAATGCATTGAATTTAGCCAAATACAACTCAATAATGTCAAATAAAGCCATATAAATTAATTCCAAACATTAAAGCTTTAATCTTTAATCAAATTTCTAAAAGTCAACAAAAGTCAACCCGAGCCTACATCGTAAAAACTCGAGTCAAGGGATAGATTTCAACTACCCATAACCCTACGAGTCTAAGTATGTGATTAGATTTCAAAATCGAGTCCAAATCGACTCCCAAATTCCCATTTTTATTCTCTAAAATTGTAGACAAAACCCCCAAATTTCTCTTCCAAATTCAATAATGTTTGTGTAATAATTCATGGGGAAACAAGATATATTATTGAAATTAAATAGAAATTACTTACCCTATTTCCTTGTATAAAACTTTCCTTCAAACATTTCCTCTCTCCAAGCCTAGGATTCAAAAAATGAGAGAATAGGCTAAAATTCCAAAATAAGAACTTAAATTAGTCTTCCCAACACTACCTTTTGCGATCGCGATAGGTCCCTCATAATCACGAAGGCCAAACTTAACCAATGTCTCAAAAGCCTCCCCGTGAACGCGGAGTTGACCTCGTGAACGCGATGCACAAACTCCCTAAACCTATATGAATGCTATACCCTTCACACGATCGCGAAGGACAACCTCCAGCCTGCCTCAGTACTCCACGAGCGTGACACACAAGGCACGAATGCAAAGATCAACTGACCACAACCCATTGCGAACACGACCATCAGCCCGCGAATGCGAAGAACAAAGCCAGCCTCCTCCAAAATCCTTATCCGCGATCGCGAGATTTGCTCCGCGATTGCGAGACTTGCTC
>AWOL01S0143381.1:0-53250 GCA_000715115.1 Nicotiana otophora
TGGCTTGCCTAGCTGTAGTGTTGGATGCCATCACGACCTATAGGTGAAATTGGGTCGTGACATGGGATGTCCCAACCATTTATGTAATAAATCCAGTGAATCAGTAACAAGACAAGTTGTTGAACGAAGACAAGATGTTAGTCCATGTGATTTTGCAAGGATAAGGTATTAAATTCCATCATATTCACGCCCGGTACGAGTGATCCAACCTGTACTGCGTTCCTGTATAAAAACAAGGTCATCAAGAAATAAAACAGAGCATTTAAGTGATTTGGCTAAGCGACTAACGACTATGATATTAAAGGGACTACCAGGAACATAAAGAACTAAATCTAAAGGTAAGGAAGGAAGTGGACTAGCTTGACCTATTCCAGTTACCATGGTTTGAGATCCGTTGGCCATTGTGATTGTTGGGAGAGATTGAGAACATGAAATAGTAGTGAAAAGAGATTTGTCACCAAAAATATGATCAGATGCACCTGAATCAATGACCCAAAACTCAGAGGTTAAAGATTAGGAGACACAAGTCACGCTACTATCTGTTTGAACAACAGAAGCTATCCTTGAAAATGTGTGTTTACATGCTTTATGCTAAAGGAACTCAATATAATCCGGTAAAGAAACCATCTAGATTGCATTGGATCCAACTGATTGTGAGTCAAAGGCTTCTGATACGAATGCCATTATAATGTTTACGCCGGAAAAAGCAGAATTTTTCTGGTAATAAATGTTCACGCCGGAAAAATCACTGTTCACACCGGAAAAATATAAAAGTGGTCGGAATTTTATTTGAATTAGATGGGTAGGTGTCACGACCCAAAATCCAACTAGTCATGATGGCACCTAACCTCACCTGCTAGGTAAGCCAAATAACAACAATCCGATTCAATTAATGTTTAACTAACTCTAATACATTCCCCAAGGATTGATAGTACAATTCATGAGCTTCTAAGATTAGAATTTACAAAGATGATGTGAAATATAAATACGTCATCTGTTTGAAATATACATGAACATATTTAAAAATTCTAAAGCTACCTAGAACAAAAGGTAGTTGTGAATGGATCGCATGTACATCTTCAATGCTAGCTCATGCAATGTACATCAACATCAACATCCAAAATCTGCACGCAAGGTGAAGAAGTGTAGTATGAGTACAATCGACCCCATGTACTCAATAAGTACAAACCTAACCTTAGATTGAAAGTAGTGACGAGCTTGTACCAAGGTGAGAGTCCACACGAATAACCTCTCATAACAATACAATTTAAAACAACACAAGTAATAACTCAATAATAAAATGCTCAGCTTGTATACAATTCCGAAAAATAAATATTTTCTTTTAGAGTATAACAGTAAAACTCAAATCTTTTGCCGAAAATAGCCAAAAATATGAAATCTGTGATTTTTCTCAAAAAAATTAACGACAAATAAGAAATTTCATTATCAGATGGCATGAGGAAAAAAACTTCTCTATGCCTACATATGAAGTATGCATGTCTAATGCAACACAACACAGTGATGAACTCATGTACTCACACTCTTAGAGTACAATCACTCAGTATTGTACTGGGCCGGGCCATTCCAGCCCAGGGAACTCCATCCCTAATATAATATTCACTGTACTCACTGTGTGGGGTGCAGACTCCGGAGGGGCTCCTTCAGCCCAAGCACTATAATCCGCACGGACAAGTCACATGCTGCACGGACAACTCACGTGCCATAGTATCAATAAATGGATCCACACGGACAACTCACGTGCTGCACAGACAACTCACATGCTATAGTATCAATATCTGGATCCGCACGGACAACTCAAGTACTGCACGGACAACTCACGTGCCATAGTATCAATAAATGGATCCACACGGACAACTCACGTGCTGCACAGACAACTCACATGCTATAGTATCAATATCTGGATCCGCACGGACAACTCAAGTACTGCACGGACAACTCACGTGCCATAGTATCAATATATGAATCCGCACGGACAAATCACGTGCTATAGTATCAATATTTGGATCCGCACAGACAACTCACGTGCTGCACGAACAACTCACGTGCTACATTATCAATATCTGGATCCGCACGAATAACTCACGTGCTGCACGGACAACTCACATGCTACAGTTCAGTCATCAATCTCTCCGGTCTTTCGGGCTCACAATGTCATGAAACTAGCCCAAAATAATGATATGATGTATCAATAAATAACAACAGAGACTGAGATATGATATGCAATGAATGTATATGACTGAGTAGGAAATTACAATTTAAACATATAATTCGACAGCAGAAATGACCTCAATGGGTCCCAATAATATGAACATTTTCTTAAGCATGATTTCTAACATGGCTCACAGCTCAGTTTCTCTAACACATAAATATACATGAAAAAATACAAGTTAATTGACTATACAGCTCTACGAAATCGAGTTAGTCTCAATTTCTATGGTGCACGCCCACACGCCCGTCACCTAGAATGTGCGTCACCTCCAAACAAATCACATAACGTGTATAATCAAGGTTCATACCTTCAACTCCAAGTTTAGGAGTGTTACTTACCTCAAATCGTGCAATTCTTTATTCCAATAGGCCTTTGCCTCCAAATTTAGCCTCCAAATGCCTCGTATCTAGTCACAATTAATTCGATACAGTCAACACAAATTTTAGGATTCTATTCCATATGAAAATACTAAATTTTCCAATAAAAATCTAAAATTCAACTAAAAATTCAATAGTGGGGCCCACATCTTGGAACCCGACAAAAGTTATAAAATATGAACGTCCATTCAACCACGAGTCCAACCATACCAATTTTATAAAATTCCGACATCAACTCAATCTCTAAATCCTCAATTAAAGTCTATGAAATTTTCTACCATTTTCAACCCAAAGCATTAATTTGTTGATAAAAATAACAATAGATTCTTGTAATTTAACCAAAACCGAGTTAGAATCACTTACCCCAATCCATATGGTGAAAATCGCCTCAAAAATCGTTTCAATCGAAGCTCCATAGCTCCAAATGTGTTAAAAATGGCCGAAACCCCCGTTTTAGAATCTATCCAGGCAAGTCGCATTTGACACCTGCGATTTGCCTATGCCCCAGAAAAACAGTAATCTTTCCTGACACGAAAATGAGCATAACTTTCTCATACGATATCCGAATTCGACGATTCTTTTTGCTATGGCTCCGTAATTTTAATACAGATCTAATGATTTAATCAAAACTGAATGTGGAGCTCATTTTCTTAATATCGTACCATTTATTCTTGAAATACAATGTCGAAACATTCTAGAAATATCCAAATTAAATTCCGGGAATACGCCCAAATCCAAAATTACCATCCGGATCTAACAGAATCATCAAAACTCCGATCTGAGGTCGAATACTAAAAAGCCAAATTTGGTCAACTCTTTCAACTTAAGGCTTCCAACATGGAATTCATTTTTCCGAACATATTCCGAAACACCTGAAAATAAAACAGACGATTCACACACGTCATAATAAATCATACGAAGCTATTAAACATTTAAAATAGTTAAAAGGGGCGTAAATGCTCAAAACGACTGGTCGAGTCGTTACATTCTCTCCACTTAAATATATATTCGTTCTCCAACGTGCCAAAAGTTGTTTCTAAATCTCCAAATCACTGTTCCACCTTACCACGCACATACCCCGGGTTATCCCACGCTACCCTATTCCATATAGGCCTGACAACATAACATAATTGAAAATTATTACTTTAACACTAGCCCAAAAACTTATAGCCCAATTTCTATATCCAGAATTCTTTTCATGACTCAAATCTCACATCTACACATTGTATGAGTCTGAACAAGTTGTTTCAAGCCATAGCCATAACCCCAACCACAAAACATACCACACAACCCACATATTCGCAATAAGTTTCTAATAATTGTAGCTGCTTAAAAACAAACCCTATATCGGTGATAAACCTCATATCAGATAAAACCTCGTTCAAAACCTTTGTACACTATCGATGATGAAAGAAACATTCAAAAACTCATAACCAATCATCAGATCAGCTAGTAATGGAGCTCTCTCGCCCCAACCAGAACCATAATCACTTTCTAAGCCGACTTTCGATATCAACTTCCCAAATATACTGTAATCAAATTCGATAGAACCCATTCTAGGTCCAAAGACCTTATATTATCAAACACTACTATTCCAAATACACGCCATACCAATATAACTCAAGCCACAAACTGCGCAATCCGTGCACCCAAAAATGGAAAATATCTCAAAGAAGAGAATTATTTCGCAAGTTCAACTAGCACCACCACAACAACAATACTATGAGCTCGTCATACATAGTAGAACCAAGACATACATAAAAATATAAGGGTAACCATCTCTCCTATAGATCAAATTAACATCAACCACATGGACAAGTCACGTGCCAATAATA
Organism: Nicotiana otophora; assembly: GCA_000715115.1. Classification (NCBI taxonomy): domain Eukaryota; kingdom Viridiplantae; phylum Streptophyta; class Magnoliopsida; order Solanales; family Solanaceae; genus Nicotiana; species Nicotiana otophora. The sequence continues at coordinate 4,443 of AWOL01S0143381.1, forward strand.
TAAGTATATGGATATGCACGGACAACTCACGTACTAATAACATAATCTGCCCGACATGGTCACAGGCCTCCAGGCTAAGAATATCATACAAGAGCAATCAAATAAGTACACATGTATATTGATAAATGAAATAAGATTCTCATGCTCCTGGACTGGTATAAATAACAAGCAATAGTGTAGGCATGTGCAAAGTATGTTATCACGGCTCAAATCAGCAAGTTATCACAGAATTAGTAACTACCAAGTTTATTAAGGGAATTAGCCTTTTTGTAACCTCAAGTATAGCCCGGATAGTTCTTAACAAAGGTACGAATACGAGACGTTATAACTTTACGCTTAACAGTCAACTCTAGGCATATCATAGCATAAGCATTCTTCCGAGTATGAATACTTGCCCTGGTGCCTGCACATGGGCTCAAACCTCACATATATACGCACTCCAGTGCATATATATCATAAATAATTATCGAAACTAGTTCCTCCACCGAGTTTAAATAAAATATCACCTCAAATAGGTCGCAACCCTGAAACAATATGCTTCTGAGAACTCCTAGTCTCCAAATTATAGAACACATGAATCACCGTAACTGATCCCAACTCCAGCACTCGAATGACTAACACATCTTTCATGCACGATCATCCCACGAGGAATACTTCTATAATTCTTCCATGCCACATAGCAAAAATTTGAATACCAGCAATCTATCAATCGGGTGAGTACCGCAATACTAATGAAACATCCATAAGTCAAAACACAATGTGCCTTTTGAAATGTGCACCCTTCTCATGCAGTACCAAGTAGTAATAATATTCATCTAGTCATTTGGAACCGACCATGTTGTCTAAGAATTCATGACCATCTCTTCAAAACTGAGCCGTCGCCTTATACATGCAAATCTCAATCTCACTCCACACGCCGCCTCTATTAGGCCATTACATGCAAACACGAGAATCTCATTACCAACTTTAAGTCACAAGAACACTACATACCTAATTGGTCAGGAACCTTTCACATGATCCCATCCAATATAAATCACAATACACCACATGCGCCTCACATTAGTAGGAAATATCCATCTCAATTTGTGGTAGAAACAACCGAAAACACTTTGAAATCTGTTTGCACATAACCAAGCTATCAGAACTGAATTCCTCTAACTTGACCAAGCCACGCAGGTCACCAAACACAAGAATATTGCTACCAAAACATCTGTAGAGCCTTACCACATCATAATTACCCCCATAAATACCACAGCCGAGACACTCACTCTGAAAAGACCTTATGTGAATTTAAAATTATTCATCTTTACTTTCTTATACTGAAATGTAGAATCCATAGACAAACAGAATTACCGCAAGTCCCGACACCATCCACTGTAAATAACCGATTCTAGTGATATACAAATTTGAAAAAATTTCAATTGCCACATATACATTTCGAATTCATTAGAACCCTCTCGAGAGTCATCCACCTGCTCAAACCTAAAGACACATGCCCCATTTGCACAACAACACCCAAAGAAGTAACCTTGCCTTAACACCACCAATCAAGTTCATACTTTGTGCGCACTACATTCTTCAAAATAACAATTTAATCATTACATGATTTTCATATTTTCATAAAGTGCAATGTAACCCGTATTCAGGAATTTCCTTGCTCGAGTCATCCCCGATCTCAACCTCTGCAGTCATAACTGACCACAAGTATGTCTCAAACCAAAACTAAAATTTAACATATAACCATGAAATCAAACCGTCAATAGAAGTCTCCCCCACTTGGCTCAAATCCATAGATAATGACATTCAATAACTCACAATACCCATACCGTATTACTGCCATGATACTGCAGTGAGATTTAACTAAATTCTTCACAAGCTCATGCAACACAACATGTATAGTACCTCAATTCATCTGCTAAGCTCGCTTTCATTCTCATGACGGTCATGTCAACTTCCTTGACCATTTCAAATTCAAATCTCAACACATAGAACCTGCTGGTAGAAAATAAATTCTCCACACAACATTGTAAGGATCACACATCCGTAAATTACTCCACATGAGATAACCCACCTACTTAACCTAAAATTGACATCTTGATATACCCTTCCGCATCCACAATTACTATGCAATCCCTAAGTTCGAACTCATCAACGTGAAATAAAAATTTACTCCGCTCTACAATTAAACAACATGAAAGATCCTTCAACACACCCATAGCTCGAAACTATACATCAAATCGAGACAAACATCAAGCACCCAATAGACCTTTTTACCTCTCAAGCAAACTCTTTTCATCACATTCAAACCATATGAATATATCCCATAGTCACATCATACTCATCATATAGCCATTCCACCGCTTATCAAGCCACAAATTTCACTCATAGGGACACTACCGGACGTATAAGTCCAAACGCACAAGTTCTCACAATCAAAACTACCGAGCTTAAGCTGCGGTCTAACCCTGACCTCAAGTCCTGCAGACTGGCCCATCACCAAAACACAGAAAACACATCTTGTACCTCGTTTATAGAATCACAAGATGTCGATGTACAGCTGATATCGAGCATTCACATATGCGTACGCGTGAGTGTAATGAATTCAAAGAGGTACGCTTCAAGCCGGATCAATGTCGCACGATAAGGAACGAAAGATGGGAAGTTTATCCTAAAATGCCCTGTAGCCTCTCGAAGATAAGTATGGACGTCATCATACCGATCCGTAAGACTCTACTAGACACTTGCTCATGACTTGTAGAACCTATGAATCTAGAGCTCTGATACCAACTTGTCACAATCCAAAATCCAACTAGTCGTGATGGCACCTAACCTCACCCGCTAAGTAAGACAAATAACAACAATCTGATTCAATTAATGTTTAACTAACTCTAATACATTCTCCAAGGACTGGTAGTACAATTCATGATCTTCTAAGATTAGAATTTACAAAGATGGTATGAAATATAAATACGTCATCTATTTAAAATATACATGAACATATTTAAAATTTCTAAAGCTACCTAGAACAAAAGGCAGTTGTGACTGGATCGCATGTACATCTCCAATGCTAGCTCATGCCATGTACATCAACATCAACATCCAAAATCTGCACGCAAGGTGCAGAAGTATAATATGAGTACAACTGACCCCATGCACTCAATAAGTACAAACCCAACCTTAGGTTAAAAGTAGTGACGAGCTTGTACGAAGGTCAAAGTCCACACGAATAACCTCTCATAACAATACAATTTAAAACAACACAAGTAATAACTCAATAATAAAATGCTCAGCTTGTACACAATTCCGGAAAATAAACATTTTTTTTAGAGTATAACAGTATAACAGTAAAACTCAAATCTTTTGCCTAAAATCACCGAAAATATGAGTAAGTCTGAAATATGTGATTTTTTTTCAAAAACTTTAACGACAGATAAGAAAATTCATTATCAGATGGCATGAAAAAAAATACTTCTTTATGCCTACTTATCAAGTATGCATGTCTAATGCAATACAACACAATGATAAACTTATGTACTCACACTCTCAGAGTACTCAATCATTCAGTACTGTACGGGGCCATTCTAGCCCAGGGAACTCCATCCCAAATATAATATTCATTGCGCTCACTATGTGGTGGGCTCCTTCAGCCCAAGTGCTATAATCCGCACGGACAACTCATGTGCCATAGTATCAATATATGGATCCACACGGACAACTCACGTGCTGCATAGATAACTCACGTGCGATAGTATCAATATCTGGATCCGCACGGATAACTCACATGCTGCACGGACAACTCACGTGCCATAGTATCAATATATGGATCCACACGGACAACTCACGTGCTGCATAGATAACTCACGTGCGATAGTATCAATATCTGGATCCGCACGGATAACTCACATGCTGCACGGACAACTCACGTGCCATAGTATCAATATATGGATCCACACGGACAACTCACGTGCTGCATAGATAACTCACGTGCGATAGTATCAATATCTGGATCCGCACGGATAACTCACATGCTGCACGGACAACTCACGTGCCATAGTATCAATATATGGACCCGCATGGACAACTCACGTGTTGCACAGACAACTCACGTGCTATAGTATCAATATCTAGATCCGCATGGACAACTCGCGTGCTGCGCTGATAACTCATGTGCTATAGTGTCAGTATCTGGATCTGCACGAACAACTCACGTGTTGTACGAACAACTCACATGTTATAGTATCAATAACCTCAAAATCAAGCCCTCGGCCTCACCCAGTCATCAATCTCTCCAGTCTCTCGGGCTCACAATGTCATGAAACTAGCCCAAAATGATAATATGATGTATCAATAAATAATAACATAGACTGAGATATGATATGCAATTAATATATATGACTGAGTACAAAATTATAATTTAGACATATAATTCGACAGAAGAAATGCCCTCAGTGGGTCCCAATAATATCAACATTTTCCTAAGCATGATTTCTAACATGGGTCACAGCTCAGTTTATCTAACACATAAAAATACATGGAAAAATACAAGTTAATTGACTATATAGCTCTACGGAATCGACTGAGTCTCAATTTCTACGGTGCACACCCACACGTCCGTCACCTAGCATGTGCGTCACCTCTAAACAAATGATAAAACGCGTATAATCAAGGTTCATACCCTTAGCTCCAAGCTTAGAAGTGTTATTTATCTTAAACCGTGCAATTCTTTATTCCAATAGGCCTTTCCCTCCCGAATTGGCCTCCGAATTTCTCGCATCTAGTCATAATTAATTCGATACAGTCAACACAAATTTTAAGAATCAATTTCATATGAAAATACTAAATTTTCCAATAAAAATCCGAAATTCAACTAAAAAATAATAGTGGGGCCCACATCTCGGAGCCCAACAAAAGTTACAAAATATGAACGCCCATTCAACCACGAGTCCAACCACACCAATTTTACCAAATTCCGACATCAACTCGACCTCCAAATCCTCAATTAAAGTCTATGAAATTTTCTACCATTTTCAACCCAAAACACTAATTTGTTGAAAACAACAACAATAGATTCGTTTAATTTAACCAAAATCGAGTTATAATCACTTACCCCAATCTATATGGTGAAAATTACCTCAAACATCGCTTCAACCCGAACTCCATAGCTCTAAATGTGTTAAAAATGGCCGAAACCCCCGTTTTAGAATCTGTCGAGGCAAGTCGCATTTGATACCTGCGATTTACCTATGCCCAGAAAAATAGTAATCTTTTTCGATACAGAAATGGGCATAACTCTCTAATACGATGTCTGAATTTGACGATTCTTTTTGCTATAGATCCGTAATTTCAATACGGATCTACTGCTTTAATCAAAACTGAATTTGGAGCTCATTTGCTTAATGTTGTCCATTTATGCTTGAAGAAACGACGTCGAAACATTCTAGAAATATCCAAATTAAATTTTGGGTATACGCCCAAGTCCAAAATCACCATCCGGATCTAACAGAATCATCAAAACTCTAATCCGAGGTCGAATAGAATCATCAACTCTTTCAACTTAAGGCTTCAAACATGAAATTCATTCTTCCAAACATATTCCGAAACACCTGAAAATACAACCGACGATTCACACACGTCATAATACATCATATGAAGCTATTAGAGACTTAAAATAGTTGAAAGTGGCGTAAATACTCAAAACAACCAGTCGGGTCATTACAGTATGCTCAGAATTGTGAGGAGAGCAGACTGTTCTGAAGAAGTTTCGCGAAAAAATGACCGGAAGTGACATATGCCCTTGAGCGACCTTAGGGCGTTCCTAAAGTTGAGACGCGATTTTTCATCTCATCAATCTATGAGAAGGAATAATTGACGAACAATATGTTACTTCGATTTGCCAAATTGGATTTCAATTTGCTTCAGATGTGGCACAAATAAGAACTTGCTGAAATATCAAGGTGCGATATATAAAAAATGATAAACCTATTTTGGTTGATTATTTCTTAAGTACTGATGTTAATTTATTATGCTGCAAATGATGGAACAATTTGGATTTTATGACAACACTTCCATATGCTAGAGATAGAGCAATTGAATGCTATTTTTTGGGCATTAGGAGTATATTTTGAGCCACAATATTCTCAAGTTCGCGTCATGCTTGTTAATAACGTAGCAATAATTTTGATTGTGGATGACATCGTTGATGCTTATGATACAGTAAAGAACTTAACACATACACGGATGCCTTACAAATGTATGAACGCCATCAAATCAATTATTTGGATATTCCTTGAAAGTGAATATCGTGAAAAAGAATAAGACAAGCTTATACTCATTATACTTATGCTTTTTAAAACAAATAAATTTGCCTTAGTTTTTTCACCTTGCAGATGGGATATTAGCGAAATTGATCGGCTCCCTGATTATACAAAAATCAGTTATAAAGCTCTTCTAAATCTTTAAAAGATTATGAGAAAGAATTGTCTGGTGATGGAAGATGTCACGACCCAAACCGATGGGCTGTGACGAGTGCCCAAGTTCTACCCACCGAACACCCCTAAGCATACGTCTAAGATATAAATATGAAATAAATGTAGGTCATGTATAACATCTGCCTCTAAACTCCTGAATCATGTAAATAACATACGTGAGGAGACATACTCAAAAGACATATATATACATATACATGCGGAATACAATAGGGCAAGCCGACAAGGCCACATACTATCCAACTATACATGACTGTCTACAGACCTCTAATAGAGTGTAAAATTATATAAATGACGGGACTGGGCCCCGCCATACCCTTATATATATACAAACGTATCGTACCAAAATCCAATAGCAGCTCCGGATCAAATAGAGCACACCAACTCTCGCTGAGCTAGGATCCTAAGAAGGGGGGCCGTCAGCCTGTCTACCTGCACCTGCGTGAATGAAACGCAGGCCCCCAAGCAATAGGGGAGTGAGTACGAGTAATGTATCGAGTATGTAAGGCATAAAAAATAATATATAAAAGGCTTGGAAGAAACATGGAGTAAAGAACTCAACCTGTAAGTCTGAATAGCTCTATGAATCATGAAAATATTTATAATGTCATGCGCATGCATATAAATATCATATCATACATAGGTATATACGTACATAACATCATCAAGCCTATGAGGGCATCCCATCATATCATCTCAGCCTTTGTGGGCGAAATCATAAACGTATACCAGATAATCAAGTGGTGGTGCGTATATAATGCCATAACCTTTCCTCATATCCCATATACATATAATATATGCGTATATAACGCTATCTGGTCATGTGTCAATGTACATGTATAAATGAATGCAATGCATAAGGAAGTAAGTCTATAAGATCTCTCGGAATATCATAAGACCCATGAACATACGATATGATAGTATGACATATGGGGAATCAAGAACATATGCAACCCTAATACTTCTAGGAATAGAATCATTTGTGAAAGTTGCGTGCTTGCTCGTTTCATTGCATCATATGGATCATACCAAAAGGAAAGAAGGGATAGCCTTAACATACCTGTATGATCTATTCCTTATTACTCAATCAAGCTCAACATAACTTCTTGCATCTACAACAACTGAAATGATATTGTCGTTAATATATAATGCCGTATCATCGTATTTGGCTAGTCGTATGGCTTAAGGAAAATCGGGCAGCAACTCCCCAATTTTTAATACATCCCAAAGACCACTAGGGATAATCAACAACCCAACAACAACAACTATAACCAATAATAGCAACATTAACAATATAATCCAATATGAGTTTCTCCGATTATCTTAACAATCATATTGAGCGGCAAGCTCATTTTTACTCATAAAAAGATACAAATTGAATCCAACTTTTAATCCATATATTAGTTTATAACCTTCAGAACATCATACCTATATGTACTATATTATTTCTAGTTCAAAACATCCACAAAATGCCTTCCAAAACAACCCCATACGTCTAGCACCTTAATTTTTATTGTCAATCACTTGTTTTTCATCCTTTCTTCTTCAATCAACTTAATTAACACCTAGAAAAGCTTAACAAGAGCAGCCACAACATTATCAAATTATTTCTTACAATTTTGAGCCACCACAAACCATCTATTTAGCTACAAAATAGTCCAACCAAAAAGACAACCACATCCCATGTTCTTTCAAGTGCTATCTTATGGTTTCTCACTCAAACAACACAACCAACACAAGATTAACCTTAGGAACAATCAATAAGATGTTATACATAACTTGGAAAGCAGCTACAACTCGAAACCTGTCTCAACTTAGCTCACAATAGCCCTCAAGCACAACACAACATCATAAAAGCATTCTTTTGTAGACTTTAACACCTTTGATGATGATTTGAGTTGATTTCCCTTGAGTTTGGTTCTTGGGATCTTGGGATATGTTAGGAAGAGTTTTGGAGAGCTGTTGAACGAAATTTGGGTGAGAAATGACCCAAATGAGGCTGAAAAATATTTTAAAAGACGTTAGGTAGGTGGTCGTCTCAAGTGGGTCCCAACCGAGGTACATGCGCAGTCTCGTGAAAACGTACATATCTCTATATTCTGATGTCGTATTGACGAACGGTTTAATACCCACTTCTGCCTCTACCAAGACCAACTGATGCTTGTGAACCTTGCCCAGGGGGCATACTAATGATGACGAACTGGCTACAGATCTCACTGACTGAACTATACCTCCACCACCTCTCGTCGGACAATCTTTCATAACATGGCCTGGATAACCACAAGTATAACAAACACCCAACCCTACAAGGCACTGCCCGACATGCTTCTTACACACTGAGCACATAGTGGCAAGGGTGGCCCCATCTGACTTGACTCACCCCTATACTGAGAACTAGATGCCCTGGAACTCTGACTGGGCCCTGAATATGTGGAACGATCAAATCTCCTACCGGCAAACTGAGGGGGTGCACTAGCCAATGGCTGGGTTGGATACCTCGGGTACTGCTATCACTGACCACCTCGAAACTCACTAGAAGGACCTGAAGATCTCGCTCTCTTACTCTGGCGCCTATCATGCTCACGATCGGCCATATGCTTCTGCTTACGCTCCTCTGCACCCTGAGCGTATGCCTGAATACGAGAAATATCTATGCCTGGCTGAAGTGAGACCGACATACAGTCATTAAGCAAGTACGGCTTCATCCTCATCACGAACCGGTGAACCCGACCCTCCATCTTAGCTACAGTAGTGGGAGCATACCTAGCCAGAGAATCAAACTGAAGGCTGTACTCCCGAACACTTATATTACCCTGTCGAAGGGTCAAGAACCTATCAACTCTGGCCTGTCTAAGATCTGGTGGCAAATAATGATGAAGAAAAGCCTCTGTAAACTCTTTCCATACTGCTGGAGGGGCATCCTCACCTCTGGATAACTCCCAAGACTCGTACCAATTAACTGCAACATCCCGAAGTCTATAAGAAGCTAGCTCAACTGACTCAGTTGTAGTGGCCTTAATTACCCTCAAAGTTCTGTACATCCTATCAATAAATACCTGAGGGTCGTCGTTTGGATCTGCTCTAGTGAATACTATATGGTCCAAATTAATGAAAAATCACGAACCCTCGCACTGATGGCCCTATCTGCATGACCTATACCTACCTCCTGACGCCGAGCCTGTGCGGTCATTAATCGAGTCATTAGCTTAATAGCATCTCTCATCTCCTGACCCGGTACATCTGGATGAGGAACTGGGGGTACTGGAGCTGGTGCCCCTCGGATTTCCTCTAGAGAGGGTAGGGTATGTGAAGTCTGAGATGGAGTCTCACTATGTGACTCTCCCCAAGCCCTGGTAACTCGTGGTGCTCGACTTGTAGTCTCATCATCCACGGACTTGCCCTTCTGGGCAACTGTAGCCTTCTTGGGTATCGTTGAAAACATAACATATCGTTATAAAAATGAATTCTTATATCGCACGATCTAAGATAAGAAGGGAGGGTAACATCCTATATGTCCTGCAGCCTCCTGTTTATAAGTGTGGTGCACAACACACTCATAAACAAGACTCTACTAGACATGGTCTGTAGACAACCCTAGGATAGAACTGCTCTGATACCACTTTTGTCACAACCCAAACCGATGGGCTGTGACGAGTGCCTGAGTTCTACCTACAGAACACCCCTAAGCATACGTCTAAGATAACAACAACAACAACCCAGTATAATCCCACTAGTGGGGTCTGGGGAGGGTAGTGTGTACGCAGACCTTACCCCTACCCTGAGGTAGAGAGGCTGTTTCCAAAATGACCCTCGGCATCCTTCCCTCCAAGAACTCTCCACCTTGCTCTTGGGGTGACTCGAACTCACAACCTCTTGGTTGGAAGTGGAGGGTGCTTACCATCAGAGCAACCCACCATACGTCTAAGATATAAACATGAAATAAGTGTAGGTCATGTTTAACATCTGCCTATAAACTGCTGAATCATGTGAATAACATACGTGAGGAGACATACTCAAAAGACATATATATATATATACACACACACACACACACACACACACACATATACATGCGGAATACATAGGGCAAGCCGACAAGGCCACATACTATCCAACTATACATGACTATCTACAGACCTCTAATAGAGTGTAAAACTGTATAAAGGATGGGACTGGGTTCCGTCATACCCTTATATGTATACAAAAGTATCGTACCAAAACCCAATAGCAGCTTCGGATCAAATGAAGCACACCAACTCTCGCTGATCTAGGATCCTAAGGAGGGAGACCGTCATCCTATCTACCTGCACCTGCGGGCATGAAACACAGCCCTCCAGGCAATATGAGCGTCAGTACGAATACTGTACTGAGTATATAAGGCATAAAAATCAATATATAAAAGGCATGAAAGAAACATGGAGTAAAGAACTCAACCTGTAAGTCTGAATAGCTCTGTGAATCATGAAAATATTTATAATATTATGCGCATGCGATAAATATCATATCATGCATAGGTATATGCGTACATAACATCATCAAGCCTGTGAGGGCATTCCATCATATCATCTCAGCCTCTGTGGGCGAAATCATAAACGTATACCAGATGATCAAGTGGTGGTGCGTATATAATGCCATAACATTTTCTCATATCCCATATACATATAATATACGCGTATATAACGCTATCTGGTCATGTGTCAATGTGCATGTATAAATGAATGCAATGCATAAGGAAGTAAGTCTATAAGATCTCTCGGAATATCATAAGACCCATGAACAGACGATATGATAGTAGGACATATGGGGAATCAAGAACATATGCAACCCTAGTACTTCTAGGAGTAGAATCATTTGTGAAAGTTGCGTGCTTGCTCGTTTCATTGCATCATATGGATCATGCCAAAAGGAAAGAAGGGATAGCCTTAACATACATGTATGATCTCTTCCTTATTACTCAACCAAGCTCAACAAAACTTCTTGCATCTACAACAAGTGAAATGATATTGCCGTTAACATATAATGTCGTACCATCGTATTTGGATAGTCGTATGGCTTAAGGAAAATCGGGCAGCAACTCCCCTATTTTTAATACATCCCAAAGACCACTAAGGGTCATCAACAGCCTAACAACAATAATTATAACTAACAATAGCAACAACGACAATATAATCCAATATGAGTTTCTCTGATTATCTTAACAATCATATTGGGCGGGAAGCTCGTTTTTATTCATAACAAGATATAAATTGAATCCAAATCGTATTCCATAAATTAGTTTATAACCTTCAGAACATCATACTTATATGTACTAAATTATTTCTATTTCAAAACATCCACAAAATACCTTCCAAAACAGCCCCATACGTCTAGCACCTTAATTTTTATCGTCAATCACTTCTTTTTCATCCTTTCTTCTTCAATCAACTTAATTAATACCTAGAAAAGCCTAACAACAGCAACCACAATATTATCAAATTATTTCTTACAATTTCTAGCCACCACAAACCATCTATTTAGCCACAAAATAGTCCAACTAAAAAGACAACCACATCCCATGTTCTTTCAAGTGCTATCTTATGGTTTCTCACTCAAACAACACAACCAACACAAGATTAATCTTAGGAATAATCAAAAAGATATTATACATACCTTAAAAAGCAGCTACAACTCGAAACCCTATCTCAACTTAGCTCACAATAGCCCTCAATCACAGGACAACATCATAGAAGCATTTTTTTGTAGTCTTTAACAACTTTGATGATGATTTGAGTTGATTTCCCTTGAGTTTAGTTCTTGGGATCTTGGGATATGTTAGGAAGGGTTTTGGAGAGTTGTTGGACGAAATTTGGGTGAGAAATGACCCAAATGAGGCTGAAAAATATTTTAAAAGATGTTAGGTAGGTGGTAGTCTCAAGTGGGTCCCAATCGAGGTGCTTGCACAGTCTCACAAAAATATGGATATCTCTATACTCCGATGTCGTATCGACGAACGGTTTAATGCGTTCAATTTGATATATAATATGTCCCAAAAAGACCCTATACAACGCATGAAATGTATTGCTTAAAAAGCTATGTTACAAGGCAAATCCTTAGTCGGCGTTTCCGCAACTTTAATTCGATTTTTTCCAAACTTTATATTTTCTATCCAAATATCATATATAGCCATATTATGACTTTAAACTCATTTAAATAATGATTAACAAGTCTCATATTCATTACGTCACCTTGGGACGCACATGGTGTAACAGAAGATCTCTTGTTGTCTGCCATACAAAAGAAAGAGACCTAATCATCCTTAATTTATTTCACACTTTGTTTTACTTTGCGTATATCTTTTAGTGATCATAAACCCGAAGCCGTCAAATTAAAATTTTTTAACACTTGAATTCATACGTTTGGTGTTCATAGATAAAACAAGTAGTAAGGAATTATAATGTCGAGTCAAAATAGTTTATTGAAAGATACATGCCACATGCTTCTGAATACCTAAGCAATGCACTAGCAACTACCACTTATTACTTCCTTGCGTCAACATCGTATTTGGGCATAAAGTCTGCTATATATAGAGAAGAATTTTGAGTGGTAATCAAAGAATCCTAAAATTCTTAAAGCTAGTATGATTATATGTCGAGTTATTGATGATATAAATTACAACACGAATTGAGTGTTGCATGAGAGATTATAGTGTATCAATAAAAGAGGCAATGGATAAATTTCAAGAAATGGCTGAGGCGGCATGGAAGGATCTTAAAGAAGGAATTCTTAGGCTCACTCATGTCGCTACCGAGTTTTCATCTCATATTCTCAATCTTACTCATATCGTTGAGGTTACATATTAAAACAATTTAGATGGATATACTCATCCAAAGAAAGTCGTAAAACCTCATATTATTGTCCTACTTGTGGATCCATCAAAATTTCAGCTGCCAATTGTTGCACATCTTAAGGAGACCTGGTTCTCCTTTGTTGAGAAAGTAAGTACATATATATATGTGTGTGTGTGTGTGTGTGTGTGTGTATTTGTATTTAGTTATTTATTTATTTTTACCTGTTGTATAGAGTTGTTAGCGGAGCTGCTTCTGCGATTGTGTAATCCCTGACTAGGAAAGAAATGTGATATATTGCATTGCACTGAAAAAGTAACTAGTCAATACTACTGTGGAATTCTTGAACTGAATATTTTATTTCAATATTTTCTAAGTTAATAAAAGATTTCAGCTGGAAATGATAGATTTCGCTTAAACGGATGTCGAAGAATTATCTAGAAAGAAAAGAAAGAAGGAAAGATGAGAGAATGAAATTGAAAATTTTCGGAAGTGCCGTTGTTCAACATCTACCTAATCTTATGATATGTTCCAAGTAAAACATGATATAATGACGCGTTTAATTGAGAGGTCTTCAATTAAACAAGAATTAACACATAGTTGAACAAACAGGATTAAAATGGCTCGATTAATAGGAAAAACAGTCAAAGAATTCAACTAACGGTCATAAAAAAAAAATAGATAATGAGTTTAGTTACTCATGTTTAAAGTAATACCAACAATAAAATAATAAGAACTTATGATTCAAAGTAGAAAGATTAATACAAATCCAGTGACGATGATAGAGATGTTGAAGATTCCTCTCCAACGTGAAAACCTTCCTATTGTGTTGCTCAATTGCTTTTACGAAACAAATAGATAACCTAAGTTATAAAAATTGTTCTATTTATACTCCAATCACTTAATTAAAATACTTAATAAAAGCTGGATGTCAGTGCCTGAATTACTCCCTAACAAAAACGGGTCTATACAAAAGGTTTGAACTCGAGATTTGTGATTAAAGTAGCTATCATTTAAATTGTTAATTCTTAATAGCTAATGCTGAATTACATTGTTACAAGTTCCTAATTTTTGTGGGTATGCCTCCTATGAAATAGTTGACCAATGATTCGATGCTTCATGCACTTGCCTAAATATAGAATTAGATGAATTAGTATTTAAATTAGATTAATGAAGGATTGAAGGATTAATGAAGTTCCTAAATATTAGCACATGCTACAATCAATACCGTTAGTCATTACTATTACCAGCCACTATTAGCCATTATTGATATAGAATTAGATGAATTAGTATTTAATTTAGATTTTATATTTATTAATTTTAAATAAAAATAAATTATATACATTTATTTGTTTAAAAAATTAATCAGTGTTAATCATTCAGTATTCAGATATAAATAATTCACATCTTATATATTGTATTCAGATTAAGACATCTCATTCTTAATACATACTTAATATTCAGATGTATTAGTCTTAATAAAAACAAAGCCTAAATATAAAATCGTTGCAAAGGTGGTGAAGATTCTTTTTCATGTGTTAGCATTTAGTACTAGATCTTGAACATATTTTCAACCTTTTTTTAGTAGCATGAAGCGTGCATAACGAAGTTAATAATTGCTAGCATTATGTTCTTAATTAGTTTCAATAATAGAATTTGTTAGCATTATCTTCTCAATTATCATTAATCAGTTCCATACGTATAGATTACAGTCAAACTTTTCTATAACAATTATCGTGTTTGTTCCAACATATTTTAGTTGTTATAGTAAAGTGTTGTTATCGAAAACATATATTACAACATAACATAAAAAACGGTTATGAGAAAAACTGTTGTTGTTGAGAATGACCGTATAGTGTTGCAAAGATCCAACCAACAAACATACTTTCTTTCAATGGAGAAATCCTCCTCCTCCTCCACCTCCGCCTTTTCGCTATTAGCATTGTTAGTAATATCTATTCGCGTTATAACAACATGCTTAGCCATGAATATAAGCACAGATCAATCTTCTCTTCTAGCGTTAAAAGCGCGCATCACTTCAGATCCTAATCACATTCTTTCAACAAATTGGTCTTCTTCAACCTCAGTTTGTAAATGGATTGGAATCACTTGTGGCTCTCGTCATCAACGAGTTACTGTACTGAATATTTCAGGTTTAGGGTTTAATGGTACTATCCCTCCACAACTTGGAAACCTCTCTTTTCTTGTTTCACTTGATCTAAGCCACAACGATTTCCATGGCGAACTTCCACCAGAAATTTCTCATTTACCAAGATTGAGATCCATTGATCTTAGTGACAACTACTTAACTGGTCAAATTCCTTCGTTTTCGGGTGATATTGGAATGTTGTTTCTTGAAATGAATAGTTTCAGTGGGTTCATTCCTTCTTCTATCTCAAGAATGAAGAATCTTGGATTCTTGAAATTAGGTTACAACAATTTGGAAGGAAATATTCCTAGAGGAATAGCTACTGATCTTCACAGTTTGAAATTGTTGAGCTTTGGATTCAATAAACTCAATGGCTCCAATGTGCTATCTATGTTCAACATCTCATTACTAGAAGATTTGGATCTTGAAAAATCTGGTTTAAGTGGTAATCTTCCATTTGATTTGTGTCGTCGCCTTCCCAGATTGCGAAAGCTTGAACTTAACTTTAATAAGTTAAGAGGACAGATACCAAGAACCATTTCTGAATGCTCACAACTTCAAGTCCTATCTTTGATGGAAAATAACTTAGATGGAACAATTCCAAGAGAACTAGGTAACTTACAGCTGCTGCAAGATTTAACTCTTGGAAATAATACGTTAGAAGGTATGTGTTTACCATTTTTCTTTGGAGTTCAATTTTAGTTATAGTATTATAGAATTTGACAGAAAGGGAGCCTTTGGTGTAACTCATAATTGTTGTCACGTGACCGGCTGCGTACAATGGACTCTTGTGGTGTGACATATCAATGCGAAAAGTGCTTATTTTTGTCTTTTTTTTAAATGTGCGAAGCATTTAACCAAATTTTTAGAAAAAAAATATATATTTAAGTGGTAGTTGTAGTGGTAGAAAAATGTACATGTCCCCGGAATGCACAATCTTTAACCTAGCAAAAGTAGTTTTTCTGCTATGGAGAGGAAGCCGAAGTAAAGTAATTTTTCCTTGGTGTCAGAAGTCGATTTTAATTTTTTCCATCACAAAGATACCCTTTTCTAAAATTTATATACTGAATTATTCCTATTTAATTTAACCTAGTGTCTATCATGGCTATAAATACAAATCTATTCTCCTCTCTATTTTTTTCCCTAAGGTCCTCTCAACACAAACTAAACCTTTGAACCGTAGAAGAAAGCTAAAAATAGTAACAGTGAGATAGGGGTGTATAAATGAAACCGACAAATTTCACCAACCCGATAATCCAGTCAAACCGAGAAAAAAACCCCGACTATGGTTTGGTTTGAGTGGTTTGATGTTGGAAAAAAAACCCGACGATATTTGGTTTGGTTTGGTTTTAACTAAAAGAAGTCAAACTGAAACCAAATCAACCCGACATTATATGTATAGAAGTTTTAAATATATTTAATACATGAAAATATTTATTGTAGTGTAGTTTATAAATATTTCTTATGCTTTTTCATAATTTTATCTTTTAACGTATTATTTCAAGCTTGGACTTATAATTTTTGGATGCTCCAATAAGTTAAATGCTAGTAACTAAAATAAATCCTAAACCAAAATCAAATCAATACTAATGATAATAAAAGACATTCAATTCAATTGTACTATGAATGAAAATAGCGTTGAATATCTATTTTTTAGATTTTCCATGATTTAGATAAAATGCATGACTTATTTTTCGTTTAGTGTTTAATCATGTAAATAATAATACTTATTAGTCGTACTTATTTTAGCAACTTATTAGTAATTTTAAATTATGTTTGTTTTCATTATGGCTTATTATTAATATTTATTTTATGTAATTTTCTCATCTTTATTGTTGAATATTTTAGTACAATGCCATGAATCATCTCATATTTATGTTATTTTATTAAAAATACTTTTATAGTTCTGTGTTACTACGATTAAAGAAATATTTGGAGCACAAATTATATGTTTTAGTGCTATGAATATGAAAAAAAAAATCCGAAACAACCCGAGATTTAAAAACTCGATTTTTATTGGTTTGGTTTGGTCTTTAGATTTAATAACCCGCTATAATTGGTTTGATTTGATAATTAGAAAATCCGAACCAACCCGACCCATATACACACTGCGGTGAGTAAAGGGATGAGAGTAAAATTTTTACTTGTTTTTCACTAACTATTTCTGTCGTAGATTTGTATTCTTTCTGTCAAGCCCTAGTATTGTAGGGCCATGTGACCGGTGGGAAAAGTTTTGACGAAAACGTGAACTAAAAAGCAAAGCATAATGTAATCATCATCTGAAAATATTGGATGATATCATGAAACATAGATGTAAGAGCATTTATAGCTAAATTGTAAGAATCATATTTTTTTGGCCATAGCTAAACCGTTACATGCCTCAAGAAAGTTAGGCTTCAACTTACCTTATCCTTGACATGAAATAACGCTCATACGATTCATTGCGTCCAATTCGGGGTCTGTTTGGTAGGAATGAAAATAGTTTCATAGAAAATATTTCTCTATGATTTTCAAACTTATTTTCTAGTGTTTGGTTACCTAACAAAAAATATTATTGGAAAATATATAACTTAAGTATATACTATGAGAGACGAAATGGGCAAGTACAGGAGGATGATGAAGGTCTGATCCAAGGTCGAGGTCTAAATCGGGCAGGGGTTCGTGGTTGGGGTGGGGGTTCGAGATCGAGGACAAGGGTCAGGGTCGAAATCAGGAATGGGAGTTCGAGTTTAGGGACAGGGTCGAGGTTGTGGGCCAGCTCAGGTAGGAGTTCGGGATCGGGAGTTAGAGTTCAAGATCAGAGTCGGGATCAGGATCGGGGTCAGGGTCGAGGTTCGAGATCGAATTTGAGCCAAAATCTCGACCCTAAACCTCAACCCCAACCTCAGACCTCGGACCCGATCCTGAACCCCAACCTCGAACCCCTACCTAGACCTCGACCCCAACCTAGACCTTCGACCTCAACCCCCGGCCCCCGACGTCAACCTCGACCCTGACGCCGACCCACAAACTCGATCCCGACTCCGAACCTAAAACTCCAATCCCGGCCTCGAACACCAAACCCGACTCTGAACTTCAAACCCGACCTCAAACCCTAATCCCCAACCTCGACTCCAACCCCGATTCTAAGCTTGACCCTGACTATGAACTCCGACCTCGATCATAACCCAAAAACCGACTCGATCTCGAAATCTGATCCTGATCTCTAATCCTCGATTCCAACTCTGATCTCGATCTTGACCCCAACCTCTTGGTAGGAAAGTCATTTTCTTCATTTGGAGGAAAATGAGCTCATAAGAAAAATATTTAAATCAATAAAATATGAAAAAATTAAAAAATATTTTCCTTGCTACCAAAACATAGCCTCAATCTAAACAAACATAACATCAATTTAATTATATCAAAGTTCACACAATCTGTTTAGGCTTTAGTGATTGGTTCTAGCCACCAAGTCTTCACTTCTAAGCTTGAGGCGAAATCTTGATACGCCAACCTATTCCCCGTTATTAAAAAGGTCTTAATGCTATTTGGGTTATAACAAAACCCAATTATTACTAAACATTTCTCATCTATTTTGTTAACCTTCCAACTACCATTAACTCCATCTTCTCTATTGTGTTAATTCTATAATCGCATCCCAAATCCTCTGTCTCCCCTTAATGAATTTCTTGAAATCAAATTTAAGAGTGGAGTTATGCAACCAAGAATCGGACTTTAAAAGCTAAAGACATGAGCCAAGAAAATTACGTGAAAACAATGAGAAAAGCACGAACAAATTGGTACGAAAAAAATAATTAGGTTACAAATATTAAAAACTATTTAATGAAAACTAGCACTATATATGTTACTTCAGCTATTGTTAACTGCAAATATATTATATATGGTTGATTTGATTTTCTATGAGCATTAATTGTATAATGTTAAGCTCTTGTTAAATATATGATTTTATTTTTAATATGATATTTCTTTTGACAGGCACAATTCCATATGAGATTGGTCATCTTTATAACTTGAAGATGTTAGTCATGGAAAAAAATAAATTAAAGGGCTCGATCCCTTTAACCATATTCAACATTTCATCACTTGAATTTTTATACATTAGTGGTAACATGCTTGAAGGACCTTTACCAAGAGACGTTGGAAATTTGACTATGCTTACCACACTTGATCTTGGAAATAATTACTTGACAGGTATCGATAAAATATCCAATCCACATCATATATACATCACAAAAAGTACAATAATTTCACTTTTACTTATCACGGTTTGCTTTTCAAGAGTCAATTTGATTAATTTTTAAAGCTAAATTGGATTAGATTTTCTTAATATTTTAAAATTAAAATTAAAATTTTCGGAAACTATACGAAAAATACTATAATTTGTAATTCTTCTCATATCAATATGGTGAAAAAATATGTATTAATACATTGGTCAAAATTTATGTAGTTTGACTCTCGAAAAGCAAAATATGACAAGTACAAGTGAACGGAGGGAGAGTGTGTGTGTGTATAAAGGTAGCCAAGTGCACAAAGCATCACGTATTCATAGGGTACGGAAAAGGCCGCATCCCAAGGTGTATGATGTACATAACCTACCTAATGCAAACATTAGTGATTGTTTCCACGACTCGAACTCATGACCTATAGGTTACACGGAGACTCTGAAAAAATATGACAGTTCTTTTCATTCACCTTTACTAATTTTTGCAGGTGTAATTCCAGATGAACTTGGTAACCTTCAAGAGTTGGTGGACCTTTCATTGTATTTGAATAACTTTAGTGGTTCTATCCCTATTGGTATCTTCAATATCTCTACTCTTGTATCTATTTCACTATCAGATAACCACTTTTCAGGTAACCTTCCTTCCACTATAGGCCATGGTTTACCTAATATTGAAGGAATATTTCTAGGTGAAAACAATATTAATGGTATTTTACCAAGTTCCATCTCAAATTTGTCTAAGCTTACAGTTCTTGAACTAGGTGGAAATGAACTTACAGGTTCTATTCCTAAATCTCTAGTAAACTTAAGACTTCTTGAAGTTCTCCACTTACAAAGCAACTCCTTTACTAGTGAAACTTCAACACTGAGCTCTATTACTCCTTTGATAAACTTGGTAGATTTGAGGTTATCTTTCAATCCCCTAAATGCAGTGCTTCCAAAGTCTATTGGCAATCTTTCTCTTCAATGGTTTTCGGCGATAGGTTGTAACCTCAAGGGCCATATTCCAAATGAAATTGGAAATTTGATAAATTTATCTTCTTTGGAGCTAGAAGACAATGACTTTACTGGCATTGTCCCGACGACGATAAGTTCTTTGACAAACCTTCAACAACTTTCACTTGGTGTAAATAGAATAAGTGGTCCTTTTCCAAATGGCTTGTGTGAGCTATCTAGCTTGTTTTTTCTAAAACTTTCACAAAATCAAATGAGGGGAAGTATTCCAACATGTTTAGGGGATTTGACTTCCCTAAGGGAGGTTTATCTTGATTCAAATAACTTCACTGCTAACATACCTTTAAGTCTATGGAATCTCAAAGACATCTTGAAGTTGAACTTGTCCTCTAATTTCTTCAATGGCTCTCTACCACCACAATTTGGAAATCTCAAGGCTGCAATACTTCTAGATCTTTCTTGGAATCAATTATCTGGTAACATACCTAATACATTAGGAAGTCTACTGAAGGTGGCTCAACTATCTTTGGCTCATAACAGAATTGAAGGATCAATACCTGAGACATTTGGGAAACTCGTAAGTTTGGAAGCGTTGGATCTTTCATATAACAATATGTCTGGTGTGATTCCAAAGTCATTAGAGGAACTTCAGCAACTACACTCCTTTAATGTCTCATTCAACAGGTTACACGGGGAAATTCCGAGTGGAGGACCTTTTGTCCATCTTCCTTTCCAATCTTTCATGTCGAATAAAGGATTATGTGGTAACCCTCAAAAGCATGTCCCAGTTTGTCCTTCTAATTCAAAGAAAAGAAGATTGATATGGATTTTAGTTGCCTCTTTGGTTATCTTTGTAATAGGGGTTGTTTCATCAATAGTTTTCATATTGATGAGACGTCGGGTTAAAACAGTCAATGCTGAAGATGAGTGGTCGCCTGAGATAGCGCCACAAAGAATTTCTTACTATGAACTTCAAAGAGCAACTCAGGGATTTGATGGAAATAACTTGATAGGTAGTGGAAGTTTTGGTTCTGTTTACAAAGGGACATTGGCAGATGGGATGATAGTAGCTGTTAAAGTTTTTAATGTGCAGATGGAAGGTACATTTCAAACTTTTGACAGAGAATGTGAAATCTTGCGAACTCTTCGCCACAGAAATCTCACCAAAATCATAAGCAGTTGTTGTAACTTGGATTTTAAAGCACTGATACTTGAGTACATGCCAAATGAGAGCTTAGACAAGTTGCTACATTCGAGAGATTATTGTTTAAATATAATGCAGAGATTGAATATCATGGTTGATGTTGCATCTGCTCTAGAATATCTCCATCATGGTTACTCAGTACCGGTTATTCACTGTGATCTGAAGCCTAGCAATGTGTTACTTGACAATGACATGGTGGGGCACCTAACTGACTTTGGCATTGCTAAACTTTTAACTAAGGAAGAATCTATTGCTCACACTACAACCTTTGCCACTATTGGTTACATTGCTCCAGGTAAATTCTTTATTTAACTTTGTAACAATGTAATTGATTAACGCAACAACAACAACAACAACAGACACAGTGTAATCCCACAAGTTGGGTTTGGGGAGGGTAGTGTGTACGCAGCCTTACCCCTACCTTGTGAAGGTAGAGAAGTTGTTTCCGACAGTGGCGAAGCCAGGAATTTCGCAAAGGGTATCCAAAATTTAATATACACACAAAAAAAAAAATTGACCTATATAGACAATATATGTTTCTATATATACAGTATAATTTTTCGATGAAGGGTGTTCGGTTGACCACCCTTCAATACATGTGGCTACGCCACTGGTTTCCGATAGCCCCTCGGGCCTTGGCTCAAGAAAAGCAAATTCACAGCATAGTTGAAAAGAGATAAAATAATGGAATGTAATTGATTAACGCATTATAAGTTTACTTGCTGACATATTTTTTTCTTTTTCTTTTTTAGAGTATGGTTTGGAAGGCCTTGTATCCAAGAGGTCTGATGTTTATAGTTATGGTATCATGTTGCTGGAAACCTTTACAAAGAAGAAACCTAATGATGAAATGTTCGGAGATTTGAATTTGAGAAGTTTCGTGCATAATTTGCTTCCTGATGAGCTGAATAAAATCATAGATGCCAACTTACTAACACTAGATGAAGAAAACTTAAGTCAAAAGCTGCAATGTGTATCAGCAATCATGGAGTTAGCCATGAATTGCACAGCTAATATTGCAGCTGAAAGGATGAACATGACTAATGTTGTAGCAGCATTGAAAAAGATCAAACAGAAGCTTTCTTCATGTTATCGAACGATCTTACGACATGACATCAGGTATTTTAATTTCATATTCGTTTTGAAAGAAAAAAGTTATAAAGTTCAGTAGCATTTGACCATATCAGTAGTTGTTCGACGTAGGCGGATGTAGCATGAAAGTTACGGGTTCACGTGAACCCAGTAGCTTTTGCTCAGAGTCTATATACTCATGTACTAAGAAATTCTAAACTATCTATAAATATTTGACTCTTATCCCAGTTATTGTTGTATATTAACTTGAGATCACTGCAGGAACCAATAAACTTCAAATTCTAGATCCGCCTTTGGTTGTTCGTCGAATGTTATTGCTGGATTCTATAGTTATTGGAAGTTAAAGGATGGAGGCTCATCTACATAGCTTGTGTACCATTTTCTTTTTCTTGACGATCCATATTTTTTTAAGAATTTAAAACTTTATACTCCAATTCTTGCATAACAATAAGTAGTTTTTCCTTTTCCTTGTTCTTTACTAATCTAATATTATACTACTCCATGGCATGTCATACTCTGTATTTCTTGTGTAGCAACAAAGAGCCTTTCCTTTACCTAATTCTCTCAACATATCATCAACATCACAATACCACTACCTGTTAGCACTAGTGGCAAAGCCAAAAATTTCATTAAGAATGTTCATATTTGACCTATATACACAATATAATTTTCCAGCAAAAGTGAAAGATGGCCAATTGACCACCCTTCACAACCACTCTTCGCCTGTTGTAGCTCCTCCCTCGGAGAGATTTATAGGATAATTTTTAGCAGAATGATCTCTGCCTACCTATGTTGCTTGGACCCTCCGAAAATTTCTCCGGGTGCGTGTCGGATCCTTCAAAAGTAGTGTATTTTTGGAGGATCCGACACGGGTGAGGCAACATTTTGAAGAGTCCATGCAACATAGCTGCCTACTATCGACCAATTCAAGAACTCCATATTGATGACTACAATAAAATTACTGCACTGCCAAATCAACTTTATTTTTTGACTGGAGAAAAACATAAACTATTCAACAGTATCGAGACTGTAACAATATGCTACCAAACTCGCAACAGGAAACGTCTTTAATTATATTTTTTCATTCCCCCGCTCTAATTCTCGCGTTCATGGATGGCACGGAGGTGGAAGAATAAACATTTCATATAGCCAGAAAAACCTGAGAATGAAACTGTGACAAAATCAACTGTGCTACAAATGAGTTTTTAGCATTTCTGTAGTTTGTTGTACTAAATGTCTAAAACCTGCCATGTCAGGATAATAAGCACAAAAGAAGTATATCTACATCTTCACGCCAACATAAGAAAAAGAATGAATTATGAAAATTTCGATCCATCCAGCCCAACCAACAACTCATGACGATTACAAATCCTCAATCTGTACAACAAACAACAACAACAACCACCCAGTAGTGTCCCATAAGTGGGGTCTAGGGAGGGTAGTGTGTACGCAGACCTTAACCCTACCGTGAGAGGGTAGAGAGGCTGTTTCCAATAAATACTCGGCTCAGGAAGGAAGAAAGAAATAGTAGAAACAAGCATTACCAACACCAAGTGCTAGCGGCAACCAGGTGCACAAAGCATCTCGCATTTATACAAGGTCCGGGGAAGGGTCACACCCCAAGGGGTGTGTTGTAGACAGCCTACCCTAATGCAAGCATTAGTAGCTGCTTCTACGGCTCGAACCCGTGACCTATAGGTGACACGGAGACAACTTTACCGTTGCTCCAAGGCTCCCCTTCCTATTGGAAAGCATTTAGAAACCAAATGTCGAGTATACTGCACCAAAGCAAAGCAAACAGCTTGAAGAAACAATTATCCATGTTCGTTGAAACTTTTAGTAGGGACCTGAATGCATTCATTAATATGAAGATTCATTATAACTATTTTTATGCTGGTTGTTGACCTACACGCAAAGCTCAGGAAAAATGGCAATTGCTTATGCTTCTCAGATATATATTAGCAACAGAAAAGCAGTACATATACAAGATATAGCATAGAACTATCATATGGAGGACCATATAATATGAAATATGGAACATTGTAAAGTTACAGATCCCTGTAACTTAACACTACGGCATAGTTAAAAACTTACTTTACGATATTCAAATATTGGCAAGCTAAAATATGTTACCTTTATTTTCACAAACATAAGAGGCATTCATTTAGCAGTTGTTAAGCACTAGTGGCATCCCCAATAAGCTTGAAGTCTTCAACTTGCTTGAAGTTCTGCCACGGCTTCACCCAGACCTTGGCTTCGTATGCTTTCTTCTTACCACCTTCAGTTGCTTCCATTGTTATGTAGTACATGGTTCCAGCAACCACTTGTTCCTTCACATTCACAACCTTCCCGAACTCCAAAAGAGCATTCTGATATAGAACATTGTTCAAAAAGCAAGAATAGTGATCCATGAGTGCTGAAGCAATCAATCTCTGTCGTAACGAAGTGCAAAGAAGATAAAGGCTGTCCCTGTACATGCTTAATCACAGAGACACTAGCAAAGATTTATGCAATTCAGACTTACTAAAGTGGAAGGGGAGCCTTGGCGTAACTGGTAAAGTTGCCATGTGACCATGAGATCACGGGTTCGACCGTGGAAACAGCCTCTTGCAGAAATGCAGGGTAAAGGTTGCGTATACAATAGACCCTTGTGGTCCGGCACTTCCCCGAACCCCGCGCATAGCGGGAGCTTAGTGCACTGGGCTCCCTTATTTTTTAGACTTACTAAAGTGGTAAAAAACATAAATATGTGCTCGAGCACGTAAACTTAAACAAGATAGAAGTTTGAACATTTGTACAAGCTTATCTCAATTAGTTTAGCAACTTATAAGCTAGTACTCACTTTGTTCCAAAACTATGAGATGCAATTCAACATTCAAGATTCAAAAAGATGAAACTCCGACTGAAATTTTCTTTAAATCATTACCTATGAAGCTAATGACTAAAGGTCTAAATCATTACTATAAATGATGTTGTTTCAGAATATATCTACAACATTTACATTTGAAAAGATTAATAAGTTTATCGCTTGTTTGAGGCAAACTGATCAAATTAACTCCTGAAAGACAAATAGTGTCACATAATTTTGGATCAAGAAAATATCTTTTTGATAACCGAGAAATTCCCTGAGTGCTGATGGCGCTAGGTTCGGCAATGGATCCGCCCATCTACCCTTCTCTACTTACCCAGCTCTTAGCTTAGTAGCCTTAAAACTATTCATAAGCAGGTCAGGTATTAAATATTTGTGCTAAATGGTCAAACCACTTGTTCATACAAGTTTTTGGTGTAACCACTAGATAGCCACTTATCATAGTCGACACCTAGCTTAAAACTTCAACTAACAATGTAGGTGCTTGGAGGATATTCTGTTATCAGTACATTATCACAATTCGGCTTGTACATGAGTTTAGATCTGGGATTGTGGAGATTTTAAGGCTTTAGTTCCTATTCCAGAAAGATGTTACTTTGCATTAGCATATTGTATCTATACATATTATTTTCTTTTAAAAAAAAAATAATCTACACATATTCATTGACATCTTTCGATGAAGCATTGTCATGTTCGATGATACCGCTTGTAATAAGGTATCCGCCACTGAGAAGGAGGATTGCAGTAAGTTGAGTTCACCTAATTTAGAGAAAATGATCTCTCGTACGGCTGCACCCACTTAAGATTTTTATAGAAGAAATTGCTCCTACTATGATCTCTTGTGTTTTATGTAAAGATCTCCGTTGTTATTTTTGCTGATCTTCAAGGATCATATAACTAAAAATAACATTTGTAATGAACTACAAAATCAAATCTCCCTTTTAAAGAAAATTGAGACATAGTGGATTAATAACTTGATTTTTTTTTTAATTTTGTTTAAGTTACATACAACTTCACTTTAAAGATTTTTTACACTATCAAGTCATATTTACATGTTGTAGCAAGTAACCTATCAAATCACACATTTTAAGAAGGCTTACGGTGACAGTGAGTACAACAAACTCATTTTTATATAACAGTTTCTTTTGTTTTAAAAAGTAAAATAACACAGGTAAAAGAAACATTTGAACATGGGAATATTTGACAAACACATTGCAACCCTATGTAAATATAAGAGGAACAAACAAAATCAATTCCACAATCAGGGGATAAAAACAAAGTTCAGCTCCAATTAGGGGTGTCAAATGGGCGGATTGAATCGATTTTGGGCGGGTAAAAATGGTTGGAGTTAATGACATGCTCAAATGTTACTTGGGGTGGGTCAAGAAGGGCTAAAATTTAGGTCATAGTCCTACCCGTCCAACTCTTACCAAAGCTTTAATTAAGATGCATTGTTTTCTTATGAATTGAATATTTCTAAGATATTTTGGGGCAAAGTTACTCATGTATTAATTGGGGCTAAAAATCAACCCAACTTTAAATGGGTTGAGATGATTTGGGCTAAGATGAACTGAGTTCAATAAATAATCAGTCCAACCTTGAGCGGGTTGGGATGAAATTCAAAAATAGCCAGATTTACAAGTGGTAATTGAAAAATAGTCACAGTTTCAAAAGTAATCAAAATTTAGCCACTTTTCATGTAAAGATAAATCTGAACGAAAACACTGTTCAAAATCCGAAAAATATTCCAGCATAATATATTGTTGTTCCAATATAATATAGTGGAGTTCCAGTATAATATAATGGTCCAGCATAATATGCCGGAAGTTGATGCACACGTGCTCCAATCTCCAGTATATTATGCTGGAACAAACAAAACTTTGTTCCAGCATAATATGCAAGAATAGTTCACTATTTTCCAATGACTTGGCAAACACGAACTATTTTTCAATTACCAGTCCGAAAATTGGCTATTTTCATAGCGGGTTGGGCGGGTCATTTGGGCTTTTGCCAAATTTGACAGCCCTAGCTCCAACAAATTCACAAATAGGAAATATAACCACAAAATATAACAGAACAAGGAAAAGCAAAAAAGAGGGACCTGTTTCTTGTTGTGTTCATCAACAGCAAAGCGAGCAAGATCATTGATCTCAAGGCTGTTCTCAGATCCTCCTGCCTCACGAATTCCTCCTAGAGTTGCCATTAATTGTCAAATTTTGCACTAATTTTGGGTTTTCTGTAAATGGGTTTTTAAGAAGAATAAATATATAGAGACTAAAGCAAGTGCAAAGAGGATGAAAGAATCGTCAGTCACTGTCTACGAATCTAATGGTAATGGAAGGCGTTTTGATTAAAGCTACACTGAATAATTCCTATTCCGTTTTACAACTTGTTTGGATGTTATATTGTATGTTATTCTAAATATAAAATTTGTTTTGATTGCACTTAAAATTTTATATTTACCGGTGAATATGCCGTTTTTCTCGCCGTTATAAAAGATATCAATAAATTTGTCAAATGTTATCTTATAAATATAGTTGACATATAAGACATTAAAATTTCATATCTATATGTATTTACAAAATTAAATTTTCTAAAAAAGGAAAGGTACATTTAGGAAAAAGGAGCAAGAGTACTTGCTTAGCACCTTCTTAACCCTATATTAAAGAGATATATATATTATTAAAATAAAGATACATTAGCAGTGTCTTTTTGAAGCATTTGTTTCAAAGTATCCAACATAAATTTTAGTACTGCAAACATCGACTTTTAGCTTTCAAAGTATCCACGCACTTATATATATTAATAATTCTACTATATTTAATAGTATATATTGTACCGACATAAACAAACTTACTAAAAAGCAAATTCTAGCACACTATGAAAAAATATTCAAAGCACTATATTATATAATCATTCCCAATCTTCAAACGGCAAAACATACTACTCCCTCTTTTTCAGTTTATGTGAATCCATTTTCTTTTTGGTCCGTTCAAAAAAGAATGACCCCTTTCTAAATTTGATAATAATTTAGCTTAAACTTACAATTGTACCCTTAATGATAAGCTTTTATAACCACACAAATATTCTGGGCCCATTTTTGGCTTGTTTAGGACCACAAATTTCAAGTCTTAATTTTTTCTTAAACTTCATGCCCAGTCAAACAGGTTCACATAAATTGGAACAGAGGGAGTATATATTTTAAATCCATTAAAATACACAAGAAATAGTAAAGAAACTTAAAAATTTCCATTAGATAGTTATTATAATATGTATAGGTGAAATCATAAAATAGAAATAATAAAATTTTACACTTTCTTACTTACTTTCTAACTTCTATAGATGTGTTTTACTTGGTGTTATGTCTGTCTATCATGAAAATGGTGCAGTAGTTTACATGACAATAATAGATCGGGTGAAAAAATTTCTAAAATAATCCAAAAAAACAATAATTATATATGATAAAGGGATGGAAAAAATATGAAGGGACAAAAAAAATGTATAAAGTCAATCTATTGTAAGATAATATGTGTTCTCGTACCAAAATAAATATAGAATTACTTCAAGCATTTATTTTATGAAATTGCTTATTGATCTAAAACTTTTTCGAAACACACAAAATACAATATGCAAAAGTATATGAAGAAAAATTAAAATGTACAAGGAAAAAATTGCATACGAAGAATAAAACAGGAAAATATTACAAAGAAAATAATAAAAAAGAAATTATTAGTAAAAAAAAAAGTACAAAGAAATAATGATATTACCAATTGAATAATGATATTATTCATCCCCTAAATTAATAAGGTTCTCATTCGAGCAAAAATGATACTATCTCAATTCTCATGTATCGTCTATCATTCTTTATTCTTTTTCTTTCTTTTCCTACAGCTACTTCTTTTTTTCTCTCCTCTTTTCTACTGTTACTGAAAAAGACAGAAGCTTTGGCCCATCCCTTCACCCTCTTCATGCCTATAAAAGTTTTATTTTCTCCTATTTCTCTGAGAAAACATTCAAAATTGCTTCTTTTGTTTCAAGATAATATTTTTTGTTTCACATATAAGCATGGAGGAAAAAGTGTCTAGTCGAATTCTTTTAGAGTTCTTGTTTCTTTCTGTTCCACTAACACTTCAAAATTATTTATCCTTTCACATAATTAATACAGACTTTAAAAAATATGTAACAAAACAGTTCAAACCTATGATGTTACCATGTAAATAGTAAATCATGACAACTTCATATAATCACATTAATATTGCTCAGTTGTAGTAATCTAAATAGAATAAAAGAAAATATTTGAGGGATAATATAATAATTAGAAAATGTGAGAATACTTATAAAAGAGTTTACTTATAATTCTTTTACGTTAATTATGGTATCATGAAATTTATATATACGCAATAAAATCTAATATTTAACATGAAGAAAATAAAAAAGGTTACTTGTAATACTATTTACCAAAAATCTTGTTCTTGCCGGTCTTCATGTTTTTCCTACAAATCCTCTCCTGAATTGTATCATTAAAAAAAAGACTCCATTATATAATTAATTCATCAAACAACCTTTACTAACTCTTCTTGTGCTCTCTTTCTTCGATCCTTCTTCCACTGATGCTATATAATGCATCTGTATTTTCTAATAAACAAATGTAAATGTATGTGAAACTGTGTGTGAGAAAGAAGAAAATAAAAGAAGCGTAATTAAGTAGATTAATGGGAAGAAAAGGAAATCAAGGTTTTTTGGCTTTCTTAGGGAAAGCAAACGTATAATTGAAAAGGTAAAAGGAAGATTTGAAACGGTGCTTTAATTGTGACTCAATAAGTGAGTGACATTTCAATGAAACGTTTGGCTAAATGGTTTACTATTGAGGTAAACGGCTAAAATAAGAGAATAATCCAAAACAAGTGAGAAAAGATAAATGGAATTTCTAGCTTTTGAGAAGTGTCACATCAACACTCTTTCCTCTTCAATTATATAGATATATAGATTAAAGGTAGGATACATGATAAATATGATTATTTAAAAGTAAGGGGGAGGAAGATGAGAAAAAAAATGACAATGCAATCACATTAAGTCGGTCCTTATATAAAGTCATATTTTTCATCGTTATGTAATAACATATTTATAAATATGATACAATAAAATTTAAGTAACAATTAAAAGAAATATAGTATTTGAAATAAGAGAATCTTACGAAAATATCTAAAATAAGCTCAAACTTACCCATCTAGCCAAAACTAGTTTTTATTTTTTATAATTATAGTTTCCCAAACCTACGTGCAATCCGACTATTCCACCGAATATGTACTTGGTAACTCTAAGACTTAGGCAAATGAGGCTTCACTTAGTCCCTATGGTTTTGACACATACTTTGATCACTAAGATCAATTGATGTATACGCTGGTTACTTCAACATATCATTTATTGAGAGATTAACTAGTATGGTTTGGTGTAAAACATTAATGTAAATTTCTTGAACATTGTATAGCTAGCACTAGTGGTGTCAATGGTTCGGTTCGACCGGTTATTTTGTAAAACTAGTATCACGCTAATTTTTCGATTATTCTATTATATATAACTAAAATTAGACTTTTCGAAACCGTCCCAATCATATAGGTTTCTCTTCGGTATCGATACGGTTCGGTATCTATTATGAAAGATGGCTGGAGTATAGATCGATCAACTATTCTACATCAGCGTAAAAGAAACTAAGCAAATTAATATAAAGAAAATATAAACCACACGAGTGGAATACCTAGCTGGAACTGGGACTCGGGAATAAAGTCTATAGAAGATTGAATATTCAAAAAGATAAATCTAAATCATACGAAGGAAACATATTCAATACATTGTGGTTTGTTACTCATAATCGCTACAATACCTTGTGTCTTAGCTTGATAGTGATATGCTTGAAATAATTTAGTTTCAATAGGAGTATCATAATAGGTTTGAGAATTAGGATTTTGAGTTTAATTACTTGTTGGCTTGTAACTGTTTTCATAATTGCAAGACCCACAAAAAAATTTAATGCTTTATTATTTTTAAAATTACTATATAAATATATTTTTCACATGTAGATTTATTCGGTACAATTCGGTATTTTTTCGATTTATTTTCATAAAATAAAAAGTCTATCCTAATTATCGGTATGATTATAGATTTATATAAAAACCTACGGTTTTATTAAAAGAAACCTAAAAATCAGTTCGGTACGGTACGGTTCAGTCGATTTAGTCGGTTTCAAATATCCATTAACACCCCTAGCTAGGATTTGGTATATTTGTTTGCTCATGAGCTGACTCTAATTTGTAAATACATCATAGTCAAAATATTTCCAGGATAGTGTATCGTAGACTTCATGCCCACCGATTTCATTTCTCATATATGTTAAATACTTACCTTTTTCATATTCTAAAACGAGTTTGTGACAGTACCCTGTTTGAAATTCTGCCACAAAAATTAAACAATCTTCAATAAACTTATATTTTATAAATTACTCTATATATTCGGTTTTCAATATAAAGATCAAACGCTCGATAAAAAATAATCTCTCCATCGCAATTCCTGCATTATTAATTAATCTCTTCACTATTAATCCATGTCTTTAAACCAAACGACCCACGAGTGTTTGCATTGCAATTTGAGTTTTGCTCACTTGCGATATACGCAACATGTAAAGAAGATGGGTACACTATTACCATGAACTCAATGTTTAATCTTTAGGATGTCAAATCCTATCATAAATTGATTATTGTAAAATCATAAAAATACTTATGGATAATCTTCATGCCTTCAGTCAATGAACTAGATGAGCTAACGACGTTATGGACTACGATTGACCTGAAATTATTCTTGAAGTTGAAGAATTTTGTCTCAAAACTATACAATAACCATCATCATAATTCTCCATTCCTTGTGCCATAAGTTGCCATACTAAGCTTCCTGCCATTGTTCCACCCTCTTTTGCCAAATCATAGACATTTCTATATACACTACTCATAAATGTGTCTCTTGAACTAAGATTGTATCCTTGACCTCTGCTAGACTTTCCAAATTCAGCTAGAACTAGAGGTTTCTTTAGTATGTTTCTTGCATCTTGCCAATGGCTTGTAATCCATCTTTGCATCCATGCCAATTGGGCATCATCACTCTGTCCGGATACCCCGTAAATGTAAAAACGTTTTATTTACTGACAGTATAATAAATATTTATACAAGTAGGTCACTTATAAGGTAATTAATTATATAGGTAAATCTCTATATTTAGTTTTGGTAACCTGATAAAATGATAACTGCTAATAGGTTAAACTATACTAATCGTGTACAATATATTTATATTGCTAACATATATAACTTAATTAGATCCAAAGATTTAAATATTTTCCTATAAGCAAAAATGTCACGACCCAAAATTCCACTATATGCGTCGTGATGACACTTAGTCTCTAAGACTAAGTAAGCCGATTTTAATTACAATTCAAGCCATTTAAAAATAAAAAAAATTAACAACGGAAATAATTACAAATATAACAACCTCCCAAGACTGGTAGTATTGAGTCACGAACTCGAACTGAATACATGAAATGATCTCAAGGATCGAATACTCAATACTGTTTGAATAATAAAAAACAGTACAATAAAATGGAAAGATTCCAAGGAACTGCGACGACCAAACAGCTCTACCTTGAATCCTTGCGATCCCACTCTAACTCTATCCGAGTCCGATATCTCCAATACCTGGCTCTGCACAAAAATATACAGAAGTGTAGTATGAGCACACCACGGTCGGTACTTAATAAGTATCAAGACTAACTTCAGTGGAGTAGAGACGAGGTACAGTCAAGATACTCACTAGTCTAATAACCTGTGCAATATAATATACAAAATAATAGGAACAAATAACAATAAGGGTAACATAAAACAACCATTGATATGCACAGCAAGACAACAAAACACCATTAATATCGCTCAACAAATAATAAATACAAGTACACCCAATTAAATCAAATTCTTCAAATAAATGTCTTTCACATATAATTCTTCCAAATAACTCTCTTTCAAATATAATTTTCTCAAATAATAATCTTTCAAATATAATTCTTTCAATAAATCTCTTCAAATATAATTTTCTCAAATAAATATCTTCCAAATACAATTCTTTCATATAATACTTTTTAAATAAAAATTCTTCCAAATGAATATTTTGAATGTAATTCTTCAATTAAAAAGTCACCATATGACACCTCATTTCATAATCATAAAAATACGGATCTCAGCCCATTTTTATATTTTTCGTAAACACGGGTCTCAGCTCATTTTTCATATCTCCACGGCACTTCATGCCCATAATTAAATCATTATATTTTCCAGGCACCTCGTGCCCTCGTTTCATATCACAACTGCACGGACAATTCACGTGCCAAGTATCATTATCATTTAATCACAGCACCTCGTGCCCTCATTTCATACCACAACTGCACGGACAATTCACGTGCCAATATCCTCATTATTTACTCACGGCACCTCGTGCCCACATTTCATTTTATAATCCGCCTGGCAATAGCCACAGGCTCCCAATTTTAACATAAATCAGATTGTTATCAATTTACCAACAACAAGACAAATTACACAGGGTATAAAAATAAACACAAGAAAATTACATGAAAATCATCAACACTACAACACCACATCATCACATATCGTCCCTGACAATAGCCATCATTATCTCTCTTATAGCCACCCTTATCACTCCTATAATAGCCTCCCTTATCCCTCCGTCCAGACAATATCAATAGCCACTTTTATCACTCCTATTGCCACTTTTATCCCTCCTATAGCCACCCTTATCGCTCCGCCCAGACAATATTCCAACAAACGCAACAACAGTGAAATGCCACCCTTATACCCACATAATATCAACGGTGAAATGCCACCCTTATATCCTCAAAATAATAACTCACGCAATACAATAATTTACACGAAAAATTATCACGGCAACTTAACAAAATCAATTCATATCATAATTTCACAATTTCAAAAATTCAACCAAATCAATTAATTTCACAACAAATAGCCCAAGGCTCCACACAATATATATAAAACCTCAAAAACAATCAACAGAGATAGAAAATAATCAGTATAGGGAAACACCTTCATTAGTTCAAATTTAGATAATTATATTAACACTTCTTTTTAAACTTGCTTGATTAAATATTTACATAGGGAAAATTCATGATGAAATTAAATTCCAAGAAATATCAAACCAGCAATACTCACGAAATTACATACATTTTCAAGTAACAATCACATCAAATTGTCATATAAAAATAAATTCAACAACAAGAATTTAGGCATGAAAATTAGATGATTTAATAAATGCCAATAATTTACTACACAATAATGCCTAAGACTTTAATCCAATAAAATTTGCACATATAAGCCCGAGTATGTACTCGTCACCTCGCGTACACATCTTTTCACATTTCACAAATGGCACATAAGACTCGATGCCTAAGAGGTAATTTCCCCACTCGAGGTTAGGCAAGATACTTACTTTTTTGAAGTTATGCCGATATTTCAAAATTGCCTTCTTGCTTGAATTGACCTCCAGACCGCTCGAATCTAGTCATAGTTATTCGATACAGTCAACAAAAATTATAGAATCAATTCCATAAGAAAATACTATATTTTTCAATAAAAATCCGAACTTAACTCAAAAATTCGCCTGTGGGGCCCACGTCTCGGAATTCGGTGAAAGTTATGAAATCCGACAACCCATTCAATTAAGAGTCCACCCATATTAATTTTATCAAATTCCGATAACAACTCGATTCCAAATCTTAAATTTTCGTTTTTGGAAGATTTTGCAAAAATCTTGATTTTTCTTCCATAAATTCACGGATTCATGATGTAAATGAGTATGGAATCATGAAATAAAATTAATATAGGATAAGGAACACTTACCCCAATGTTTTTTCATAAAAATAGCCCAAAAATGGCCCAAGAACTGTGCTCCAAAAATCCAAAATGAAATGAAGGAAATGACCATTTTTGGTCCTTAAGTTTCTGGCCATCTGTCACTAAAAGTCCACACCAGAATTTGCTTGCATCAGCTTTCATTCAATCGATAATAACTTTATGTACAAATATCCAAATAATGAATGGTTTAATTTTATGGAAACTAGAATCAAAGAACTACAACTTTAATGTTTTGATAATTTTCTGATTCCTTATAAATTGCGAGATATAAGCTTCCAAAATCGGCTCCATGCTTTAGAAAAATTTCTGGCGAAACTGCCCTACCAGACTTTATTCAATCCATCATAACTTTCTGTACAAATGTTCAAATGATAAATAGTTTAACATTATGGAAACTAGAATCAAAGAGCTACAACTTTGATGATTTATAAATTTTCATATTCCTTATATATTGCGAGATATAAGCTTTCAAAATTGGCTCCACGCACCAGAAATTTCTTGCGAACAGCTCTGCAACAGAAATTTTCAGCAACCTTCTTTGTCCGAAATCCATTCCGTTTACCTTCCGAAATCCATCCGAAGCCCTCAGGACCTTAACTAAATATATCAACATGTCCCAAAATATAATACGAACTTAGTTGAGGTTTCAAGCCACGCCAAACAATGCTGAAATTACGAATCGCGCATCGAATCGAATTATGAGTTTTCAAATCTTCCAACTTCTATATTTTGCGCCGAAACGTATCAAATCAATTCCGATTGACCTCAAATTTTGCACACAAATCATAAAGGACATAACAGAGCTATAAAAATTTTCAGAACTGGATTCCGACCCCGATATCAAAATTCAACCCCCGGTCAAACTTCCCAAAAATTCATCTTTCGCCATTTCAAGCCTAATTCCTCTACAGACCTCCAAATAATTTTTCGGACACATCCCTAAGTCCATAATCACCATACGGACCTATTGACATTATCAAAATTCCATTCCGGAGTCATTTGCTCAAAAGTTAACTCTCCGGTCAACTCTTTCCATTTAAGCTTCTAAATAAGGATTGTTCTTTTAATTTAATTCCGAATTTTCAGTAATTCAAACTCGACCACACCCGCGGGTCATAATACATATTGCGAAGCTGCTTGAGACCTTAAGTCACTGAACGGGGCGTTAATTCTTAAAACGACAAGTCGGATTGTTACAAAAAATATTTGTAAGTCCACTTGATCACTAGATAGCATGTGCATTATTTCGTAATCTCTGTATAACTTGTCTAACTAGTAAGATAAGATAAAGGATTCAATTCTCTCCTGTAGTTTAGAGTTCTTTCCTTTTCATATAATATATACATTATATATTATAATATAATGGAAGTATATGAATTTTTGAGTGGAGAAAATATGTTAATATAGCATTGGTCAGTGTAAGCGTGGATAGTGGCAAAATCAATCTCATTGATAAGATGGTTACTAATGAAATCTGTTCCAACTTGATAACCAGGATTAACTTGTTTCCTTTCAGGAATTGAATCGCCATAAAATCCCTCCATTCCTACCTCCAACAAGTGTTTGTTGTCTAGTGACTTCACAAAACTTGCCATTTCTTGAACCCAAACCTAGAGTAATATCAGTAAAAAATCAAAATTTCACAGCAAAAAGTCAGTCATTGATATTTTTAAACTTTAACTAATTTGGAAATGAATTAAAAGTCATTACTTGAGACTCACATTAACAGTTTTTCCAGAATAGTCAGCTTGGTCACGTGGCTCATTAATGAGTTCCCACGCCATAATTGTTGGTTCCTCTCTGTAAGAAACCCTAGTAATAGTATTGAACCTCGTTAGAGTTTGCCCTAATTTCTATCATGGTTACTTTTCTTGATAAAAAATATTCTTAGTAAAAAACTCTTCCATATTTTTTTTTTCTTGGAGGAGAAGTTTAAATTGAAGATTATTCCTTCTCACGGCAATACGTAGCATCCACAATATATATAGTCATTAAAAGAGAGAATTTAGAGGGAGATTATTCTCTCGGTAGTTTTTAAATTTTCTTTTTATATTAGTCTTATTGACCAAACCATATCAAAGTATTATGCCTCTTTTAGTACATTTCTTTTGTTGTCCGATTTATCTTCATTCAAGATTTGTTTTGTTAGCCTAATTATTTCGATCTCAACACATCTTTCTACTAGATTAGGACTATTTTTCATCAAAAGAAAATGAAACTTGCCAACTTGCAAAACTACTGTGCAAGGTCACCTTTCATCTTACCCTAAAAAAAGGAGCATATTAACCTATTAACAGGATCAGCTACTGAATGCGATCTTCCTTTTTTAGCAACATGAAATAGACTGACTGATTTTTTTTCTATCCATTTTCGAATAGTGCATCATCCAAAGTGAAAGGATGAGATTACAGAAATTAGTCCTTATTGCACATTACATATACAACTACACACTTATCCTAATTGCTTCAAAACATGCTAGACTGAGGCCTAAGAATCTTCAAATGATCTGGAGAACTCGGCTTGATCACCACAATTGCTAGCTGAAACAGGTTCCACGTACCATTGATCGGGTGCCCGAGTGATGAAACTAGCTTCTGCAATTCATAACAATGTATCTCAAACAATTGAGTTCTATCGCAGGCTATAAAGTTATGATAACACCAGTAGCGTAGCCGCATACATTGATGGTTGGTCAATAAAACGTCCTTCATCTGTGTATATAAAAATTTATATTGTGTATATAAGTCAAAAATTATTTTTTATGTGTAGATTAAATTTTGAACATCTTTTGCGAAATTCCTGGCTTCGTCACTGGATAACACACATTATTTCCAAATGTCTAGAGTAAACTTCACAATCAAATATTGTGATCGTAGCTAAGAACGATAAGATCTTTGTAGAGAGTTAGAATAATGAGGACTAACTAGATGCAGATTGCGTTTTCATGTAGTCGCGTTGTTTGTTATTTACCTGACAAGAAGACATCCTTGTATTCTTCATCGTCGTAGACAAATTGTGGAGGATCTGGAGAGCCAACTCCTACTATTGTGCTTCCACTGCATTTCAGTTTTGGAATTAGTAACATTCTCAAACTAAAGATAAAGTACAACAAAAGACGCCATTTAAGTTTTGTTGTGTCAGAGACAGCAAAGAAGATAAATTTCTTGTCAGCCATGAGCTACGGCTTACAGGACCATGCGAGAAAGCTACGACATATAACGCCATTGTCCAATTTGCCCTTAGGCATTTCATACCTTCCTCCCAAGTGGTTGGTTGCAAAAGGCCTAATACTATATTTCCAAAGAAATGCTCGTCCACTAAGAGGGATGTGTACAACTTACACAACTAAAACTAGACATTAGGCATTTATGATCAAGTAAAAAGATCACTTCATATAATACATTATTTGAAAACATTTTTGCAAATTTTGCTCCCTTAGGGCTAGTCAATGGTGTCTTGTCTTACATTGCTAGTATTACATGTTGTTTTCGTAGTATCTTGCAGTTGTTATTGCTTGTTGCTATTGCTTTCTCCCGTCTATTTTTCTGGCTCTTAGATCAGTGTTGTCAAAGGCGAAAAGCTCTAAAAAGCGCTCTAGGTGAATTGGTGCTTTAAACGCAAAGCACAATTTAAGTGTGGGCTTTAGTTAAAAAAGGCACAATGCAAGAAAAAAATAAAAATATATATGGAATTCAAGAGAAAAGTAACAAATTCATTCATATTGTTTTCCTTAACAACTAATACACTTATTTGCCGATTATATTTGTAGTCTAGCATTGCTCCATTCAAGATAGAATTCATGGGCAATAAGGGGCACATCTTGGTGCCTTGCCTACGCTGAAGCTTGACTTAAGTGAGGCGAAGCGCCCTCCCTGAGCTTTTATGAGCTTTAGGGCTTAAGCGCGCCTTAAATGAGCCTTTGACAACACTGTCTTAGATTGTTGATATTATTTTTCTGGTCTTTGCGGTTGTTATTGCTTGTTTCTATGGTTTCTTTTCATCTTCTTGAGCCGAGGGTCTATTGGAAACAACCTCTCTATCTCTCAAGGGTAGGGAAAGGTCTGTGTACATACTACCCTCCTCGGACCCCACTTGTGGGACTCCACTGGTTTTTGTTTTGGTCGTTGTTGTTGCTAGATAATTTAATTAGAGTGGTTCAATCAAACCTTCAAGAATGATTATATATCATTTCAAATAGTTGCAATTTTTGTCGTATGTATTAACCATTCAGCCTAACTCTTGAGTTCAGTAGTTGAAAAGCCCCTCACTTGCTATGATGATAAAATCTACAGGCATGACTTAGTGTTTCTATTAAAAATTCAGAGCTAGGAATAAATTGTTTATTTGTTGGTTCAGGGACCATAACGACTAATAGAAACAACTTCTTCCATGTGAGATCTAACTCCAACATTGGCACAACACTCTTACTTTCGATTTCTCCTATTGTCCAACATGCCTAATTCACATTGTCACACCCATCTGCTTGAAAACCCTTAAGCGCGAGCAAAGTGTTAAAATTACGACAATCTAGAAAGAGATAGTAAGAATATGAACCAGACTAAGATAAAAGCATACCTTCCAGACATGAAGACGGCATCATACTGTCCTCGGCCGGCAGCAATCACTCGCTGTTTTAACCTTTTAAGAGATGGAAGAACTTCAAAGGCAGGAGGTTCTGCAAGAAATATCGATAATGTCAAAGGAGTGTAATTCTGACCGAAAAAATCTACAAAGTTAAGAAGTGCAAGATCCACTCTGTTGCTTCCCTAATGGAAGCATATACAAAAGTTACATTCTACCAATAATGATTCCCAAATCGCATATACAGACGCAATGACCTAGGATGAAAAGTAATTGATATTCTTTCAAAAACGTAAGCATGAAAAAAGAACTGCTAAAAAGAAGAGGTTGGCTTCGTAATTTACTTCATGTGTTCAATTTAGCAGTCTAGTTTTTGAATCTGGCTTATATTGCCAGCAAAAACAAATGCTAGCTGCAGCAAAAGAGGAAAAGGGAATACTAAAGACTATCATCTTTTACTTTGCCTGCACAACATACAACTGTGACCGGGAATCGACAAGAAGACCCTTCAACAAGGACCTGAAATATGTTTCACTACTGTGTTCAAAACTGATCTATCATTATAAGGAGAAAAGTTTTCAGATTCATATTGCATGATTGCAATCAATTGAGTGAAATGCTCATCTTCACACACTACATGAGGAGATATTCTCAAGTAGAGAAAGGAAGATTAGTCCTTTCCACTGTGAAACCAAGGAATGAAGAAAGTATGCTTTCAGAATTTTGGCTCTAAGCTAGTGATCAGCACCAAGTCTATGAACAACAACAACAACATACCCAGTATTATCCCACGTTGTGGGGTCTGGGGAGGTTAGTGTGTACGCAGACCTTACCCCTACCTTGTGAGGATAGAGAGGTTGTTTCCAATAGACCCTCGGCTCAGGAAAGCATAAGCACCACATTAATGAAAATATAGACATGAAGGGAAAGCACCACAAAGTCATACAAAAGTAGCATAAAAAAACAACAAGATAGTAAGATGACCAAAATGAAAGAAAACGACGGGTAGTCATAGAAACCTACTACCAACAGAATGCGAGAGTGCGTACTAATACTACCGGTATGAACAATCTAGACCACCTACCCTACTACCCTAATCCTCGACCTCTACACCTTCCTATTAAGGGTTATGTCCTCGGTCAGCTGAACCTACGCCCATACAACATGCCGGAACTGGAATGAGCAACTACAAGAATGGTCTTCTTTAAGAAGTTTTCCTATTTTTCCGAGCTTGGTCACAAGCAAAGTTACTTCAACACACATGAAGCTAGAATAAATACATAAATACACACACATATATATGTATATATATTTTGGTAAGGTGAGTTTGAACAAATGTTAATGTGCTTAATCTTCATCTCGTACCTAGATCATTGACACACACATCTTGAGATATTCCACTAGTTTTGATCTTCTCCAGCAAGCTCAAGGGATCAACTTTACTAGTCTGATCCAATTGAAAACGCTGCAAAACCAAATCTTCTCTTAGATTTTGACAACCAAAATCATATAGTTTCATCCTAAACTTGTTCGCTAACTTCATTTTGTATCACCTTGTAAACTTCAGCAGTAGAGCATTCTTGCTGAGGCTTTATGAGAACCATTGGAATGTCAAATGGTATGGGCGATGGGATATCTTGAACAATCTGAACAAACAAATACACATTTCAATAATTTGAATTTATGAGAGACAAGTTCAACTAATAACTTTCTAGCAATTCCCAAGCCATTTCTCATGCAGATCACTACTGCAGCTCACATGCACCTCTTTTTTTTTTTTAATTTTATATAAACAAACATGTAACTTTGGGAGGTCATGACTAGATAGCTAAAGACAGAAAGGCAGTTCCAAAAAATTTCAAGAAGTCTTTCCTCACTATCATTTTTGCAAGGTTTCAATTTCCCATCAAATTTGAGTTTATTGGTTATATGTGGAATCTCGCGCCATTAACGGTCAAATCTCCAATCTATTAAGTGACTATCGCATTACTCGTTAAAAGTAATTAAGTGATATTAGCTCATTTTTACATCAATATTTTCTTTTTACTTTTTTTTCCAAGAAAATGTGATTAGACCCCACTTGTCTGAATAAATTACACTTGTACCTCTCACTATCGCATAAGAGACATGCTTACTAGTTCGAAATTATAATTCACAGGTTAAAGGATGGAGTTGCAAAAAAGTTCCAAATCTCTTGTTAACTGCAAAGTAAGGGATCTGCCTAAGGTTTCCATACATTACATCAACTCCCTAAATTACAATTCTATCTGGAAATCACCAGAAATTATACTTCTCAAGTGAAAGGAATGAGTGGAACAAGGTGCTAATCTGATACTAATACAGTTTTGTGGATGTAACCCAATCTGACTTCTCATAAAAAAAAATAGCCAGCATTAATGAATCTGAAGTTTTGTTAAAGGATTTAAAGCACAACAACTAGTCCTAGTTTAAACGTTTCTAACCTTCAGGCTAGTAAGAGTCAAATGACCTCATTTACCCCTCTCTAGCCTCGCCATAGTTTTTATTTTTACTTTTTTTTTATAATGGTGGTGTCTGGGTTAACTTGCATGCAGCTCGACTATTCTATAAGGTACCTTCTACTTCCCACCAACACATTTACGGGTAACTCTGGCCCAACAAGGCTTAGAGTCTCGCCATAGTTGAACAACAGCTTTCCACCCACACGTGTTTTTCAACATTCTTCTTGGCAATACAGCTTTCCGCCTGTTAAAGAAATGAACCTTGAGCATAACTCAACCCCAAAAGCTAGCTCATGAGGTGAGGATTGCCCAACACCATATAAAGAGACCATCCCACCCCTTTAGAACCGGTGTGGGGCTCAACACCACCCAACTTATCAAAGACTGATTAACAGCAATAGAGATCCGAAGATATGCAAGAAAAACCACAATCTCACCCAGATTTGGAAGGAATAAGACACTTGAAAGTAAGTACAACGGCAAAAGCATACCTCACCCCTACCCGTGCAGTAAGCTGCTCCATGGGAGAAAAAGAAAGAAATATCAGAACCGATCTCACCAGACCACTCTTGGAGCTCCTTTTCAGTGGCAAGACAACCACTGAACTGATTTGCTGCCCACAGAGCTGTTGCCGCATTACTGCTCCCACCACCAAGACCAGCCCCAGTAGGCACCTTCTTATCAAGATGAATCTGGTCATCCAAATATGTCATAAAGTTAACTCAGTCGAACTTTATCCAAAAGCTATTGCAAACGGATTAATTTGCTGGCAGCTGAAAGACTGTACCCAAAAGTAATTGTCTGTTCCAGTTTTTTTCCTATACAGATTGAGGGCCTTTATAATCTGCAAAGGTAGTGGCAAAATCATGAATCTACCAACAATATAATTGTACTTGACGAGTATAAGGATAACCATATTAGCTTCTTGCGTTACCAAATTTCTCTCGTCGAGGGGAACTCCAGCAACATTAGTAGATAAACGATCCTTTGATTTCGATGGTGACAGCGAGAATTTTATTTTATCTCCTAGACTGATTACCTGAAGGAACAAAATGGATTTCATAAGCTATATATATACCTAATAGTTCATTAATAAATACCATAGTAACAGGAACTTGAAATATAGTAATATGGTGTAATCCCAATTGAATTCTCTGAAGCTTTACCATATTCTGAGTTCTCTCGAGACAAAAATCAGAAGCAGAAAACAGGAAGTGAAGAAAACTTACATGAAAGAGAGATGCCAAATCATGATATCCGTCATCCCTCTTGCCCGTTATTCTCAAGAAAACATTTATCTGCGACACAAAAAGACGGCAAATTTGCCAAGAAAAAAGAAAGAATAAGGGTAAAATCCACAAAGGAGTTCTGATCAATGTTGCGCGCAGTCTCAGAAATGATGCCGCACCCGTGTCGGATCCTCCAAAAATACACTATTTTTGGAGGATCCGACACGCACCCGGTAACATTTTCGGAGAGTCCGAGCAACATAGGTTCTGATACTCAAAGATTGTAACTTGATATGCATTACCTTGCAAGGTGAAAAAAGAGTAAGTCTTGAAAGTCCAGCCTCTCTGTCCACTTCATCAGCTAACTTATTAAACTTCTCTTCAGGATTATATGTTATCTGAGCACCCCAAAACAAAATTTACACAAAGCTCAAAACCTTTTACACAATTACAGCTCAAAAGAGAAAGAAAAAACAAGAAAATCAAATACAAACTACAAAAGCCAAAAAACTTTATATAATTACAGCTCCATTCCAACAAATGAAGTCAAACTCATGATCATATGTTATCTAAGCACCCCATAACAAGATTCACACAAAGCTCAAAATGT
Source organism: Nicotiana otophora (assembly GCA_000715115.1). NCBI lineage: Eukaryota > Viridiplantae > Streptophyta > Magnoliopsida > Solanales > Solanaceae > Nicotiana > Nicotiana otophora. Next base: position 49,119 of record AWOL01S0143381.1, read on the forward strand.
TTTACACAATTACTCCTAAAAAGAACAAGAAAAATCAAATTCAAACCTAGCTATAGAACAAAGTTCAAAACCCCCAATTTTTTGTACAATTACAGCTCCATTCCAACAAATAAAGTCAAACTCAGGATCATATGTTATCTAAGCACCCCAAAACAAGATTCACACAAAGCTCAAAACTTTTTACACAATTACACACCAAAAGAGAAGCAAGAAAATCAAATTCAAACCTAGCTATAGAACAAAATTTACAAAAAAACCCAAATGTTTCAATAAAATTACAGCTCCATTCCAACAAAAATAAAGGCAAATTCAAACCATATACAAAATCTGGGTTGCCACTTATCTCTATTTGTTTTCTGCTAGCTCTTGAATCCAAGCTCAAAATTTTTTACATAATTATAGCTCAAAAAGGGGGGGAAAACAAGAAAATCAAATTCAAACTACAAAAGCCAAATTTTTTAATACAATTACAGCTCCATTCCATGTTTTCAGCAAAACAATAGGGTTACCTCAACTTGTTTTCTGGTAGTTCTTGAATCTGAAGCCTTCACTATAACAAAATTGCTTCTTCCAATTTGAGAATTCTTGTGAAAATAAGATGACCCATTTGGCCTTTTTGACCAAGATTGAGAAAAAGAACTCTTTTTAAAGGAACCAATGTGGGGTATTTTGACATTACAACAAGTGTTAAGCTGGTAACTACTTAGAAAATTACAAGAAGCCATGGTTATAGAGTGAGTTTCAATTGGCTAATTTTTGCAGAATTTTAAGTGAATTAAAAGCAAAAAATGGAAGTAGATGATTCAATTAGTCAAAACTCAAAACCCCATTTCAAGAAAATGTGTTTCTTGTAAAAACAAATAAAAAGTTTCAATCTTTATTCAGTGTACAAAAGTTATTATTTTTGGTAAGTGCACGTTTCAAAGATGATTTTTTTATGGTTGTTGTCGTTATTCAATCTCTGTACTTAAGAATTTGAAATAAGGAAAGAAGTTTTGATGCTCTTTTTGTTAGGATAAATTGAGACTTTAGAGAGAATGAAGTTGAAAGTAAAAGTCAACTCTTTAGTGAATTCATCAGTCAACACATCTAAAATTTCAGTGTAAATTTGAAGGTTGGTTTTTTAATTACATGTGTACATATTTACAAACAATAAAGCTTAATATTGTACAGTTGAAAATAAGAAGAATTAAAATTGAAAAAAGACTTGTTTGACCCTCCAAATGTCGTGTCATTTGGAGAGAAAAAAATGTGATACTTATCCAAATTTAATATATGCATCAAATTGTGTTAATTTACCATAATGATTTTACTTAAGAAAATAATACATATTGATTAACTGTGTTAAGTGATAAACTATAGTATTTAAAAGGCACAGTTCATGCACTTATTATGCACATGAAAATACTCTTAAGCATACTGTTAAAACTGGTTTTTAAAAATTAACAAAAAAAATAGTTTTGAAGAAAATTCTTTGGGAGTATAATTTTAAAAAGAGCTTTTAAATTATATATAGACTATATTGTTCTCTAGGAAAAGTTATGTGAGACTAGAATATATATATATATATATATATATATATATATTCTAGCATATTCAACAAGTAATGTGTGATACCATATGTCCCTCTCTAATAAATACTGAATAAGTCCACAATATCAGCTTCTTAATATTTATGAGAAGTAAAGTGAAAGACATTTCATTAAATTAACTAGTCATTAGAGTCAACTATATGTATGATAATCTTCCCTACAAGGAAGTGTTGTGCCTACAGATAAAGAGGGGAGATTTACCTAACATTAGGCAGCTCTAATAAAAGATAAGGTAAATTACATAAATTGTTTAATTATCGCACACAAAAAATTGTCCGCACTCGTTGTTAGTATCAAATGAATGAATAAGTTACATGCTTAACTAACAGTTAAGTGACATGTAGTGGGCGTTTGGACATAAGAATTGTAAAATTCTAAAATATGGGGAAAAAAATTTAAGTTAAAATGGTATTTGAAATTTAAAGTTGTGTTTGGACATGAATATAATTTTTGGTTGTTTTTGAAGTTTTGTGAGTGATTTGAGTGATATTTTTGCTTTTTGGAGTTTTTCGAATTTCCAAAATGCTTCTTTAAGCATAAATTGAAAATTTTATGAACAAACACTAATTTCGAAAAAAAATAAAAAAAATTTAGAAAAAAATGAGAAAATTTCTTATGTCCAAACGGGCACGTAGTCACTTTAATTTTTATTTTTATTGTTTGATTTGACGTAAATATTAAGTGCGAGTAAATATCTTGATCACGTACACTTTCCTTATAGTTCAAATTGCACTAGTTTTTCAACTTTATTACACATAGCACGTTATCCTGTTATCAATTTTTTCCCTTTTGGGTCAAAATAGTTAAAAATAATTCTCATGTACATCTATGTTTATATAGTACTAAATTTTCCTATAACCTTTCCCTTTTATAATTCAAAGAATGCCTTGGTAAACACATTATTTTAATTCGAAACAGCTTGTGCTCACTTTGAAGCACGATACACCTTGAACCAGGAACCATCTCTATTTTCCTCCAATTGTAATACTTGTAAAATAAGTGACAATTTAAAGATTGAAACCAGTCCGTGTCAGCTTGCGCCACCTCGACTATCTCACCAAATACCTGCTAACTAAAAGCAAAATTATTATCAACAGTAGATGTATCATTGACATTTCGAGAACATCATTTACATAAGTAGAGCATTTCAAGATGTTTTCCACCTATACACCTTTCAAGAACAGCTTCCATCCCATAGTACAAGAAATTGTAAAAACACTTCCAACACCATCTAAGGATAATTTATAGTCGAAAATAGGCAAAATCCAAAGATGCTGGAAACAAAACTTAGTAACTAAAAACGCCAAGCGGGGTAATTCGCTTCATTGTTCTCCTCGTAGGGTGCTGTCGAGCTGCTTCCTCCTCTCTCAGCATAATTGCCTGTGTTTTGGTTGGACGAGCGAAAAGGCCACAAAAATGAAAAGGGGTTCCTCCTCCCCTGGCTCTGAGCAGAGTTGTCCCTGCCGCTACTATTGCTGCCACTGCTAACATTTCCATTTCTTGAACTCAAATTGGTCGGGGCACTTCCAGAAGGTCGCGAGGGAAGCTCAAGACGGCAAACAGGGCACGAGTTGTGCCGAACCAACCAAGGTACAATACAATCTGCATGGTAAATATGCTTACATGGCATCTGCCTTGCTTCAGAACCCAATTCAAAATTATCTTGACAAACTGGGCACTGAGAATCCGTGTTGAGGTGCCTCTGTGTGATCTTGACAGTAGGCAAAGCATCTATTGCGGAACGGGGTGCAGGGGGTGGGCCCTGTCTATCATTCATACTGAGCTGCTCGATCAACTGTTGCAGACCGGGCCCCATCAAATCATCCAAATTAGGTCGCCGCTGCCCCATTCCCGAGCTTCCATTGAAAAAGTACTCAAATGCATCGTTTTCGGTCATACTAACAGGAGTTTGGCCGTGAAAAATCAACCATGGACCAGAACCGAAACCCCTCCCTTGTCCAGGAACAATGCCAGATCTTGTCCTAATGTCAAAGTTGGGGTTTCTTCCTGCCATTCTCTGCCTCATGAATTGAGCAAGGGCGTCCATTATACCAAATCTTGGGTCCGGGAAAGGATCCATTAATCCAAAATGAGGATCATCCTCAATAGTAGATCTAGCACCTAGCATGTCATCAAGCTCTTCAACGAAACCTCCGCCACAATTTGGGCAAAGACAGCTAGCCCCTCGAGGCCGAATTGGTTGCGTGCATCTGTGGCACCAGTGTGTGTAGCTCCCACTCGACATCCCTTATCAGCAGTTTCCTGAACAAAACTTGAAACTTTTAAACCAAGCTGCAGATCATCCTACATCCACAAACTAACAGTTCAACTATAATAGAGATTATTACCAGTTTCATTACATGAAATAAGACAACCATGTCAGATAAAGAATCAGGTAATGCACAAAAGTGATCTCATGCGTCAATCGCATTCACCAAAAAACGTCATATTAGACCATCAAAACCTTAACCCCCGCCCTTATTGAAAAGATCTCTCTTTTTTTCTGTCTGAGCTGGTAAATCCACCCCCACAACCACCAC
>AWOL01S0143397.1:2658-24428 GCA_000715115.1 Nicotiana otophora
GGGGGGGGGGGGGGGAGTCCGTCCTCTTCTGCAGAGTGGAGAATTAGGTCTATATAAAATGGGGAGTGGGCATGGGCTTTGGATAGGATAAAATAAGGGGACGGATCTGATAGCAACTGGGCTAATATTTTAGTCCATTTGTCCTGATTCCAATAAAACACCAAACAACCTCTCTCTTGCCTTTTGTTTAATTTCGGATATAGCCACTTGACCAAACTCTAATTTCACATCTAAATTGCTAAATTAAACTACTTACAGTTTTTAATGCCAAACAATCAAAAAACATTTTGGGTTATTTTTTAGGAGTAATTTCCTATGTGGGACAAACATTAGGTGCTCACAATCATCGAATGGTTTAGTCGAACCATAGTGATTTTCAATATTGAATAATCGTTGTGGGTCCTCGACTCTATCCTCTTTAACAATCCCGCTGCGTGAGAGGTGAGATATTTTTTATTCAAGTCCAAGTACCCGTGCGAATGGTCTAGAACTTTGCGCGAATGTGTCTCTAGGCAAACTTTTAAGTTTTGCTTGGCTTGAGAAGTGATTGTAGGCTCTTCTTGACCCACTTGATATTTTTCATGGCCTACCAATGTTGTTATTCCTAGTCGACCTATTTGATCCTAAAACCTTTCTCATTTGATAACCATATTACACGCCTTTACCTGTTCTGTCGTGACCCTCTCTTGGCACCCGAGCTTTTCTTAATACTCTTGTGAAATAATTGGCTAAAAACGTAAGTTTAGCGGAGAGACGAGGAGTGTGAAAAAGGTATCAAGGCGCAACAATAGAAAAGAAATGAAGAGAAGGAAAGGCAAGAAAAACAAAGAAAGAACAAAAACAAATGCAAAAAACAAGTGAATAAGTTGAAGAGTTGAAGGGATTCAAAGAAAAGTAATTATGCAAAGCATGGAGAATGCAAAGAAGGAGAAAATGAATATCACAACCAACAAAGAGTGATGTTAATTCTCTCTAATCTCCATATGAAAAATAAAATGCCTCAAAGAGTTGGCAAAGTATGAACCGATAAGAGGAAATGGAGTGCTTAAGGAAAGATGAACCCGTTCTATCATAGCATATCCAACCGTAGTCCAACAGCCTTCATTGCATTACAAAAATGCCCTACGTGATTTCAAGCCGAGTGAGCTTACATTAGTGGTGATTTTACATGAGGGGCTAGCCTATGGTACTTAAAGCCGTACTTGTTATATTCTTTTGAGAGAGATGAGCGAACCTTTCACAAATCTTTGAATTGAGTGCTACATTATTAAGTGAGATATGCAAACAGAGAATAGAGAGGAGGATTTTGGGATCCACATTGATCTACATGAAAGAGCGAGCTTCCTTGATGAATGAAGTCAACTCTTGATGAATGAATTCAACTCTTGATGCTCAAGTGTCACATTAGAACTATTTGTGTTTAAAAGTTCAACCCATTGCCTTATTAATAATTTATAAGTATTATGGGTAATAGTTGGTCCCAATTGATGCATCTTTGATTAGCAGGAATAGCTCTTAACTTATAGAGGTGGGAATTACCTTAGTTGCTTGAGGACAAGAAAAATCTTAAGTTTGGGGGAGTTGATAGGTAGGGATTTTGACTACTTGTTAGCACTTTTTGCTTTCGTTTTAGTCTAAAATCATTTAATTGTGTTCCCAAAAACTGATGAAATATGCTTAATTGTAGGAATAGTGAAAAATGAGCCCCCGAGATAAAATCCAACTCAAAGAGGAGTGATCTGAACTCAAGGACACAAACAGGCACAAAAGCTCAGAAGTACTGACCGCAGATTTTCATCTGCATCTGCGGTCCGCAAATTGTGAAAAAAACTCCTATCAGAGACAAGTGCAAAGTGCGGTCCGCACATGATAGGAAAGAGAAAAAGTTCAGAGAACTTGCATCTCAAGTTCAACAGAAATGCAGACCGAACAATTATTGTACGGCCTCAGAAGAACAACTACGCAGCCGCAGTCACCTTTGTGTGGTCCGCAAAAGAGCAACGTGCGGCCGGACTTAGAAATGCGACGACCGCAAAAATAGAGAAGTGCGGCCGCAGTTCAGAATTATGAGGCCGCAGTTTTTCATTCCTCTCAGGATGAAGCAAAGTGCGGACCGCACATGGAATTGTGCGGCCGCAAAACCTTCGAAGGTGCATTTTTGTCCGAAAATTCCAGCATTGTATTAATAGAAGAGTTTTACTTTTTTAGGTGAAGTTTTGACATCAGAATCTAGAGTAGACATTTTCTTTTACTCTTTTTAGTAGTTTTTACTATTTTGAGATTTTCGAATATTGATTTCATCATTTTAATTATCAATATGGGTTTAATTATCACTTCTTCTTCTTTTTCTTCCAATCTAAGCATGAGTAGTTAGATTATCACGAGGGTTGTGAACCAACCCTAGTGTGTAAACTTAATGGGTGTTTGATTTATTGCTTGTTTATGGTTGGGTGTTGATTATCTAGCCTAGTTCTTGCTTTTATGTGAAAAATTAATGGTTGCAAACATTATTTCATACCTATTTGACTTGGTCTCTACTTGAGAAAGAGAGACTTAGTCTAGAAAAACTTGGCTAACAAGAAATTGGGTCAATCGAGAGATTGATAAGCCCAATTAAAGAGTTGAACCTAGAGATAGTAAAATCCGACTTGAGCTTATCATCAACTGTTTTGTTCAATACCCATTTGGACTTGAGAAAGCTAAACTGGGCAAAATCACTCTCTGACAGAGAGGTATTGGGTGGGTACTTCGGTGTTGATAGCTATAATACACCCCGACCAACAAAACAAGCTTTAAAGTTTACAACCCATTAGGCGAACATCTAGGTGAAGGTCATAGCCCTAGGCTTTCTATATCATTTGAAAAACAACCAAAAACACTTTCCTAGTTTAAATTCTTAGTTTTTAATCTTTGTTTAAATTATACCTAGAAACAACCCAAGTTTGTGGACGTCTAATTTGAGATAATTCAAGCTCATACACTATAATATATATCCCTAAGACTCATTCATAGCTTCCTCTAGAAAATCCACCCCGACTCCTTGTTGGGTATTACTATTGCATCGACCGTTTTCATATCCTCAAATAGAGGAGTGAAATTGGACAAGACCAGTAAGCTCGTCATTTGTCTTTCCTTCTAGTTGAAGATTGTCCCATGGTATTACTGATATTTCTTCTTCCACTATTTCAGTAGCTCGGTGGATACCACCAAGGGTTGAAGTCTTGGACTGGTGGGTCCAAAAGATTTTGGATGTTACTGCGCCTAAGACCCGCAAGTGGAAAGAACTGGCCCTCAAATATGGGTGGAAGGCCAAAAATCATGATAGGTTGAACTTACCTTGCTTTTTCTTTTCGTATAGGAAAATTGGCTAACTCTTCTTTCTTGTTGAATTCAGGTCTTCCACAGGGCTCTGTTATCATCCCCGAGGAGGACATTTTAGCTGATCCTGCTGATGTAGCGAGGTTACTGCAGGAGGCTTTTGCCCGAACGGGTGTCGTTGGGCCTGCTTCCGGTGTGAGTTCTTCCTCTCGAGCCCCTGGCCAGAGAACAAGCTACCAAAAAGGCGACGATCCTCCGTGGCCGAGGGAAAATATAAAAAGGCGATGAGCGTCGTGCCTGAACTATCTGTAGGCACTGTGGTGAAGAGCGTCGTGCCTGAACCTGCCTGAACCAGCCATACACATCATGGTGATCGACGACGATGGAGGAGCCAGTTATAAAAGGGGCTTCTCTACATAGAAGACGACGACCTTCATCAACTTAACATAGTGCTCAATCTGTTAGGCTAGGTACGACAACCGAGGATGACGTCCCGATGCTCTGAGGGCAATATGATATAGTGGAAGATGCAAACTCTCACTTCGAGTCCCTGTTGCTGTTCCCGATACTGTGAGGCTGGGTACCGGGTCTTTTCCATCTTCAGTTGATGAGCAACCAACAACCAGTACTGCTTTTATCGTAGTTGCCTCTCAACTTACAACGCCACCAGCTTCATCATTTCTTCGCCAATATTGCCTTTACCACCAGCAACTGCTACATCATCTCCACCGGCCGCGGTCGTCTAAGAGGAGGATGTCCCCCTTCCCCAGTCCCCAGTTCATGGGAATTTGGAACATAACTATTCGGCCTTCCGATGATCCCCAAAGGAGGAGGATTGTTTCCCTCTCGAATTCTACCAGATGCCATCTGCTGTCCTATCCGGTGGAATTTGCTAATTATCTGAAGCCTTTGGCTTCGAAAAAGGATAGGAATAAAATACAGTCTCTCTCGGGAGAGTGTTTATTGAACAATGCCATGCATAACGCAACGACAGTATGATCTTTGTTCCTTCTGTTGTTCCTTATATCTTTGTTATGGAAAGATTTTTAATCTGTACTTCTGTTTTGCAGGCTAACTTTCTTGCTTCCGAGGGCCTTTAGAGATTTATCCTTGACAAAGAGAAACTTACCTCCGCACGGGATCAATTGTTGGCCGAGCGAGATCAGATTGCTACCCGCCTCCCAAAACTGGAAGCACGAATTACTGAGGCCGTTGAGTTGGAGGCTCGGTTCAAACAAAGCGAGCAAGAGGTAGTGACCCTTAGCCAAGAGGCCGCCCTGTTAAGGGTACAATTTGAAGAAGCTAAGGCAAAGTGGGTTGAGGTCCAAGATACCATTCTTGTTACTGTCGATCGCGAGGCTGCCTCTACTGAAAGACTTAATAATTTGGAGGTAGTCTTGAACTCCAAAGATGAAGAAGTTGTTGATGTTGAGGAGAAGTATGCCTGGTTGGAAGAGAGGCATGAGAGAGTCATAGAGCATAATAGAGTTTTTAACTCCATTGTCTGTGACCTTGATGTTAGCCTCCGGGCCGCTAAATCTGAGCGCGATAACCTTTCGACCAAGGTTGACCGTCTTAATGAACTTAAGCGCCGAGTGGCTTCCATCATTGTTGAATAAACATATTCTATGTATAGCACGAGGAGAAAAATCTTAGAAGAGGCCAAAGTGGGCGTCACTGATTTTGATGCCGAAATCGCCATGGCCCGTGAGCTGGAATCATCTGCACGAAGGGGTCTCCCGGTCAAAACTGATGCCTCTGACTCTTCTGGTTCCAGTTACGAATTCTTGGAAAATGAAGAAGAATCTAAAGGGGGCGATGGTGAAGGCCAAGATCTTGAGCCTATGGTGGATCTGCCTACTTCTCCTAGGGGTGCAGATACGTCTCTTCCTCCAAATTCGGGGAGTGTAGTATCTTAGATTTTTGCTTTATTTTCATTTTTCTCTTCTTTTTCACACTTTTTACTCATGTTGCTTATCACATTTGATATATATAGAAGTATATTTCCATTTAAGTATTGCACAAGTTTTTCTTTTTGCGTCGAGTTAAGCGAGGCTTTGGGTGCATTTTTCCTCGATAGCATTTGGATTTCGGGCATAAGTTCATCTAGAATCAACCCTTTACCGTGGGGGTTTCATAAGAGAGGGCTCTCTTATGTTTACAATGCTCTTGAAGAGGACGTCTCCTGTTCATTATAGCACTAGCATTTGAAGTACTTGTTTAACTTTCAAATGATAAAATTAATTTATCGTGCAGACAAGAAACAAGATAAAAATAAAAGGACTTTACTTTATTCTTCCATTTTTAAAAGTACATAAGCATTTATTGTGCTAAAAGAAAATTGCCTTTACTTGTGGCTAACTTGTACAACTTATTTCTACGGGGCTAGTCGCACAGTCCCCGGTCCCAATGATAAAACTTTGTTCCCGAATTTCGTTAGTCCTGGTCGATGTGGTAGTCATTGTCGTATTCGCATATCATCCCCCCCCCCCCCCCCCAAGTGTTCGAATGCGAATTTGAACACTAGAAGTCTTACTCTTTCGATGATTCACTTCCCCTTAGGAACTTTTCAATTGAGTCAAAGACTATCTAACAATCCTCCAGTGGCTTGCACTCATGAACGGTCGGGTGATCTTTGGCCCGATAGCAAATTTGACTTCCCGTAGGAACTTTTCTACCGAGCAAAAGATTATCTAACCGCTCTGTAGTGATATGTGGTCTGTGTGCCTTGTCATTTTAAGGTCTTATTTCTGCTGACGAAGCTTCCTTTATAGTATGCTTTTCATTGCTGCCTCATTAAAAACCTTGCCAGAAAAATCTAATTGGGACAAAAACTGGACAAAGGGAAAAAGAGTGCAGCACATACTTTCAGAGTAGGCGATACTCGTCAACAATAGTACCTATTGAGGTGTGCCACATTCCAATTGCTTGAACTTTACTCTGTCTTGATTTTTCAATTCGTATGACCCTTTCTTGGTGACAGCTAAAACCCGGTAGGGGCCTTCCCACGTCGGATCTAACTTTCCTGCGTTGAGCTCCAGGATGTTTTGAGTTACTTTCCTTAAGACCAAGTCTCCTACTTTGAAATAATGGAGGTTGGGTCTTCGATTATAATATCTTTCCATTCTTTATTTTTGGGCTGCCATCCTTACATGTGCCAAGTCCCTACGTTCGTCGAGTAGTTCCAATTTGACCAACAATGCTTCGTTGTTTGTTTATTCATCCGCCTAAAAGTACCTCAGGGTAGGTTTCCCTACTTCCGCCGGGATCAAGGCTTCTAGTGCATACACAAGAGAGAAGGGAGTCTCCCCCTGCTTGATTTGGACGTTGTTCGGTACGCCCACAGTACTCATGGTAGCTCTTCGAGCCATTTGCCTTTGGCTGTTTCCAATCTCTTTTTGAGATTTTGGATAATTACCTTGTTTGTTGATTCTCCTTGACCGTTTGCACTCGGGTGATAGGGTGATGATGTAATTCTTTTGATTTTCAAGTCTTCGAGGAATTTTGTGACCTTTGCGCCTATAAATTATGGTTTGTTGTCGTAGTCTATCTCTTTTGGTATCCCGCATCTGTAACTTATATTCTCCCATAAGAAATCTACCACTCCGCGCTCTCCGATTTTCTGGTAAGGACCTGCTTCAACCCACTTAAAAATATAGTCAGTTAAAATTAAAAGAAATCTTACCTTAACGGGGGTTGGCGGTAGCTGACCGACTATATCCATTCCCCACTTCATGAATAGCCCGGGCGACAAAACCGAATGCAGTAGTTCTGTCAGTTGATGTACCAACGGTGCGTGACGTTGACACTTATTGCATCTTTGCAAATAAGCCTTAGCGTCTTGTTCCATCCGAGGCCAGTAGTACTCTAATTAGATTAAACATTTAGAAATTTGCACCCTAGTGATTCCTGCAAATCCCTTCGTGGATTTCTCTCATGACATAGTTAGCTTCAGAAGCCCCCAAACATCGGGCCAACGGGCCTTGGAAAGATCTTCTATACAATTAACCTCCCTTGAAGCTGTATCGAGCTGCTTTAGTGCGAAGCACCCAATATGCCTTGGGATCTTTAGGCATATTTCCGTGCTAGATGTCAATGATCTCATTTCTCCAGCCCAGACCAAATTGGTCGCAGATACTTCGTAATAGCTGTCTGCATCCCATACTGAATGCATAAGTTGTACGACCGTACCGGAGTCTGATCCCTTCATTTTCGTGGATGATCCTAGATTGTCTAGTGCGTATGCATTCACATTCTCTTCTCTCGGGATGTGGGTAATTGACCATTCCCTGAACCGTGCGAGCATATCTTGGACTTTTACTACATATTGTTGCATACATTCCTTTTTGGCTTCGAAAATCCCATAGACCTAATTTTCTACCAAGTGGGAGTCGCATTTGATTTCTATGAGCTCGGAACCCAGTCCTCGGGCCAGCTCGAGTCTTGCAATCAAAGCTTCATACTATACTTTATTGTTAGTCAGAGGAACGATTCTTATGGACTGCCTTAGGGTTTCTCCCGATGGCGTGATTAGCACTATGTCGAGCCCGGACCCTTTCACATTGGAAGCTCTATCCGTGAACAAGGTCCAAACTCCTGATGTCAATTCTGACACCCTCCTTGCTTCTTTGATAGCCAAAGGTAACAGTCCCAAACTAAAATAGGCCACAAAGTCAGCCAAAACTTGTGACTTAATCGCAGTCCTAGGTTTATACTCTATGTCAAATTCACTCATTTTGACTGCCTACTTGTCCAGACTACCTAAAAGTTTAGGTTTATGAAAGATATTCCGCAGGGGAAAAGTGGTCACCACGGCTATAGGATGACATTGGAAATAAGTCCTAAGCTTTCGACGGGCGACTACGAGAGCTAAGGCCAAATTGTTTAGATGTGGGTAGGGAGTTTCTGCTCCAGTTAAAATTTTACTAACATCATATATAGGAAATTGCATACCTTCATCCTCACAGACTAAAACGGCACTTACCGCTACCTCCGAGACTGCTAAGTAGATCAGAAGTTGTTCGCCTTCCTCCGATTTTGATAGTAGCGGAGGACTCGATAAATACCTTTTCAAATCCTTCAAAGCCTGCTGACATTCTGGAGTGCATTCAAAGTTGTTCTTATTTTTTAGGAGTGAAAAGAAGTGATGGCACTTTTTCGAAGACCGAGAAATGAATCTTCTTAAAGGGCCAGTCTTCTTGTCAACCTTTGAACCTCTTTTACACTTGATAGCTGGTTAGGGATGTCTTTGATGGCTTCAATTTTATCCGGGTTGACTTCTATCCCCCTTTGCAACACCAATAATCCCAAGAACTTACCAAAGCTGACTTCGAATGCACACTTCTCGGGGGTAAGCTTCATGTTGTGCTTTCTTAGGATGTCAAAGTTTCTTGCAACGGTTTAAGATGATCACTTGTGTTCAAAGACTTACCAGCATATCATCTATGTAAACTTCCAAGGTTTTCCCTATTTGCTTTTCAAATATATTTTTTACGAGCCGCTGATAAGTGGCTCTGACGTTTTATAGTTCGAAAGGCAGCACATTATAACAATATGTGCCGAAGTTCATTATGAACGAAGCTTTTTCCTGATCCTCCAGGTTCATCTTGATTTGGTTGTACCCAAAGTAAGCATCGAGGAAATTCATTAACTCGTGGCTGGCCGTCGCATCAATCATTTGATCAATGTTCAGCAATAGGAATGAGTCTTTTGGGCACACCTTATTTAGATCCTTATAGTCTACGCACATGCGAAATTTATTATTCTTCTTTGGAACTACTACTACGTTAGCTAGCCAGTCAGGTTAATTTACCTCTTAGATTGAATCGATATCGAGCAAACGTGTTACCTCTTCTTTGACGAATTTGTTTCTGACCTCGACAATAGGACATTTATTCTGCCTTACTGGAGGGATGTTAGGCTCAGTTTGTGCACAGCCACTTACGTTAGGATACCTGTCATATCCGCATACAACTACGCAAAATAGTCAACGTTAAATTAAGAAATTCTATAAATCATGACCTGAGCTCGGGGTTTAGTCCCATCCCCAAGTGGAACTTCCTCTCCAAGAAATATTTGAACAACGCGACTTGCTCAAGTTCTTCCTTTGTGGACTTTATTGCATCCGTTTCTTCTAGTACTTGGAAATATCTTGGTACCTGATAGGATCCCGATGACTCCTCCCCCTAGTTGACTTCGCTCGGATCAGGAGCAGGCATCGGTTCCTGTAATGTCTACGCTGCATGCTCCTTACTTTTGCTACTGGAAACTGAGATTGCATTCATCTCCCTTGCTACCGGTTGGTCACCTCTTATTTGTTTAATTCCCTCAGAAGTTGGGAATTTCAGCAATTGATGATATGTTAATAGTATAGCCTTCATCTCGTGTGACCACAGTCTCCCCAGGATAATATTATAACCCATATCGATGTCCACTACCTCGAAAAGGGTCGTCTTCATCACCCTCCCGGCATTTGTGGGCAACATGATCTCTCATCGGGTTGTCACGCTTGCTACGTTGAACCCGGCAAGGGGTTTTGTGGACGGAAGATACTTTGGTGAGCTTGGCTTGCTCCAGCATTCTCCACTGAATAATATGGTACGAACTTCATGTGTCCACCAAAACACATTTAATTTTAAAATCTAAGACATTTAAAGATATTACTAAGGCATCGTTGTGCAACAGCAATAGTCCATCTGCGTCTATCTCCGTAAAAGTAATGTCATCCTCAGTGACTTCCAGGAGTCTCTTACTATGGGTCACTAACACCTTCGTCTTTTTTGCCGCCGAAAATGTCACACCATTAATCACGTTCCCCCTGAAAATCATGTTGATCGTCAAACGTAGAGGATCTTCTCCTACTTTCAAAGGTTCCGCATTATCATGATCGCGGCTGTAGTTGTTCTTAACCCGATCACCTAAGAATTTTCTAAAATCGTCATTTTTCAGCAATGTCGCCAACTCCTCACGCATATACCGGTAATACCCTGTCTGGTGGCCATTGTTCCCATAGTATTCGCACCACAAATTGGATTCTTTTTACCGGGATCAGATCTCATTGGCTTCGGGAACCGTGCTTCCCTAATGTTCCTCATAACCGACACTAGCTCCACTATGCTGATGTTGAAGTTGTATTCAGAAAGCCTGGGGTAGGAAGAGTCCTGGGAACCCGATATCTCCTTCTCCTACAGTGATATATTATTCCGGTCGTGATCATCTCTCCTATCGGCTGCGAATCTATCTGCCGACCGAAAACCTCTACCATGTCCTTCGGTCCTTTCATAGGGCAAAAACCAATCTCTTGAAGACCGTCGATCTTTGTCGAGATAATCCTTTGATTTCTCCTTATTCTTCTCTCGGTACCGACCCTTGGTTGATGCCTGGAAACCAAGTTGATCATCCTTAATTATTATCTTTGACTCGTACTGCTTGTGAACATCTGCCCATGTTGTTGCCTGGAACTCGAAAAGAATTTCTTTTAATTTCTGAGAAATATCAGAACTTCTCGGATTCAGTCCTTTAGTGAATGCTTCAGCTGCCCATTCGTCTGGTACAGTCGGTATCAACATCATTTCCTTCTGGAATCTGGTCACGAACTCATGCAGCAATTCGGACTCTCCTTGTGCAATACTAAATATGTCGGCCTTTTGGGCTTGTACCTTTTTGGCCCCAGTGTGGGCCTTGATAAAAGAATTCACGAGCATCTCGAAGGAATCTATAGAGTGCTCGGGCAAGAGCGAATACCATGTCAAGGCCCTCTTTGTGAGGGTCTCCTCAAATTTCTTCAGTAAGACTGACTTGATCTCATGCGGAGCTAAATCGTTCCCCTTCAGCGTCATTGTATAAGTGGTGATATACTCCTGAGGATCTAAAGTCCCATCATACTTTGTCACATCTGGCATTTTAAATCGCTTCGGGATCAATTCTGGTATTGCGTTTGGTTTGAACGGCAGCTGGGTGTACCTTTTTTAATCTGGTCCTTTCAACACTAGTGGTGCGCTCGAAATTTGATCCATTCGAGCATTTATTTTCCTCATAAACCGCATGAGTTCGTTTATAAAGGGATCATTCTTATTATTGCTATAGGATCCGCTACCGTTCCCCCGGCCCTGTCGAAGCCGACTTTGCCCATCGGGGTGTCGTTGTTGACCCTCTACGTTGTTTGGTTTGTGGGAGTACTGGGAGGATTTGGACCTCGTCCATTTGTGTTGTTGGAAGCACCCGACAACACCTGCCTCAACTCCGTCATGACCTGATCCTGTCATAAAAGGTGGCCATAATGGCTTTTTTTGGTCCCTCAGGATCCTTACTGTTTCAACGACGTGCTCGTCTACAACATCATCAGGAGTTGCCTCTCGAACATGACGTGGATATTGCCCGCCGTGGACCGGCGTGCCCTCATCCCTCTTGTTGCGGGTATCACTAATTGAATCTTCGTGCTGAGGCTGATTTCCTTAGGCCTCAACGTAGTGTGCGATATTGACATCGTTATCTGTCATTTTCTATGGTTTTTGCTAAGAACAAGGAATCAAACAGGTTAGTAATAGATGCAAGGATCAACTCAATTACATAATTATCTAAGCCTCATGGTGGGCGCCAAACTGTTTACCCGTGAAACGGTACAGTTAAATTTATACGTGGTTTATAGACCAGTGAATCGATTTGATCCCAAAATGATAAATAAATTAAACAAGAATGTAAGACTTAGCGTTGAAATCGAGATAGGTATTTGTATTTCAGAGAAACGCAATACGGATTCACGGGTGATAGGATTTTGTAGTAGCAATTTCTTCATATTATTTTCTTGAATAATGATGAACTTCATATGTGATAGTTTATTTTATATCATTTTATTTTGTCATTTCACGAAACATATTATGATGTTCAGAAACTTAAGCATGTGGCACGTGACGAATCTCATTATGATCTAGAGTTGAGATTTTTTTATGTCTCTTATTATCTATGTAGTTTATTTCTGTTTGATAACACAATTTATTTGACGCAAAATGATATTAACTATTAGATTCAGACAATTTTACCATTTTTTATATGTTGTTGGCACTTTGAAATTTTGGTTAGTAGTTATTTTTGTTTGAGGAAATGATCATCGGCCCCTTAAAATTTTAATAGCCCATGTTTTTACTCATTGACCCGAAATGTCCCTCCGGTCCAAATGTATTATATTTAATAGCCCGAAATATCTATTTTGTATATTGTTTGTCTAGTGACAGCAGTGGCAGACCCAGAATTTTCGATAAGCAGAGTCAAAAACTATTATAAAGTCATGGTACAACCATAGTAAAGTCGACATCGTGCATCATTTTAAGCCTTTTCCCCTTCTTTTTTAAGTACTTCGACAAAGGTATATCAATGTTAATCTCATCGCTTAAGAAAAGAGAATTATAAATTATCAAATTTAAATTTTATCAAAAGCAATTACATTTTAATAAATTTTACTTTCAAATATATAATCTTATATTTTTATTATTTAAATTTATTAAACTTGTGGTCTGGTCCTTCCCTGGACCCCGCGCATAGAGGGAGCTTAGTACATCGGACTGCCCTTTTTTTTAAAACTTGTTAAATTTAAACATACTTTAAAAAATCTAATAATTTCTTAAGGAAATAACAAAAGCAAATTCTATACATATAAATAATGAACTAATAAAGTAACTAAAAAGAAAAGAGAGCTACAACGTAAACAAAACTAACAAAGTGTAATAGAAGGAAGAAAGTTGTATAGCAATCAAATAATTTTACCGTAGCATAAATAAAATTATATATAAACGAAAGTTAAAGTATCCTAAAAATAACAAATATGTTTTAGCAAATTCTGCCGCAAAACAAAATCAATAAATTCTTAGGAAATATATATTATATTATCGAATTAGTAATTCACATACGTGGCTTATTTTTTTTAATTGCTCAAATAAAAGGAAATCAAATTTCACAGAGTTCTTCTGGATTTTACTACTGAACTAAAAAATTAGTATAGAAAAGATATTTGATAAACTAATAATGAAATATATGGGTTGATTTTCAAGCCTTTGGTTTACAAAGACCTTGTAAGGGAATTTTTTATAAGAAACAAGACAGTAGCACGATATAACTTTGTTAAAAACAAAGTGTGCAACCAAACCAGGGGAGGATCGATATCGGAACTTCTTGGAATTGTTGAAGTCGCTTGACCATTGCTCCACAGCCTTCATGTTTGTCAAGTGGGTTCATTTGCAACAATATAACAAGAACATTATCTTTTTTCAATATAATTTATATACATAAACAATATATTTTTCGGGGATGCGGATTCAGCTAAACCCGCTAGCTTCAAGTGGGTCCGCCCCTTAGTGACAGTCTATTTTGTATAGTGACAGTTTATTTAGTATATTTTTTGTATAGTGATAGTCTATTGTATATAAATTGTACAATGACAGTCTATTTTGTATAGTGACATCTATTTTGTATATTTTTTTTATATAGTGACAGTCTTTTTTGTATATATTTTGTATAGTGACATTTATTTTGTATTTTTTTTGTATAATGACAGTCTATTTAGTATTTTTGTATAATGGCAGCCTATTTTGTATATTTTTTGTATAGTGGAAGTCTATTTGTATATTTTTATATAGTGATTGTCTTTAATGTATATTGAATGACTACACATTTGTAAAACCAGTCATTACATAAGTGATGTGATGCATCTTACTGTGATTTTTAATTATTTATTCTGTTAGTGTGTAACGATCCGGCCGGTCGTTTCGAGTATTACAACCTTGTTTCCCCCATTTACTGCTCAATTTATGCCTTACAATTGATTTATGACTTACCGGGTTTGTTGGTTCTAGTCCGGAAGGATTTCAAAGTGAAATGAGACACTTAGTCTCTTAATTAAAAACTTAAGTTGAAAAAGTTGACTGGATATTGATTTATATGTAAACAACCTCGAAATTGAATTCTGATAATTCTAATAGCTCCGTATGGTAATTTTAGACTTAGGAGTGTGTCCGAAAAATTATTTGGAGGTTCATAGTGGAATTAGGTTTGAAATGGCAAAGGTCGAATTTTTGGGAAGTTTGACCGGTATTTGAATTTTTGATATCGGGGTCGAAATCCGATTCTAAAAATTTAAATAGTTTCGTTATGTTATTTATGCCTTGTGTGCAAAATTTGAAGTCATCCCCGATTGATTTGATGTGTTTCGGCACAAGATATAGAATTTAAAAGTTGAAAGTTCATAGATTTTGATTTGAGGTATGATTCGTCGTTTTGATATTGTTTGATATGATTTGAGACCTCGAGTAGGTCCGTGTTATGTTATGGAACTTATTGGTATGTTCGGACGGGGTCCCGAGGGGCTTGGGTGAGTTTCGGATGGTTAACGGATCAAATTCGGACTTAGAATAAATCTGAAGTTTCTGCCTTCTGGTGCAATCGCACCTGCGGAACTTGGCTCGCAGGTGCGATCACGCAGAAGTGCAACGGACATCGCAGGTGCGCAAGGTTCACAGAAGCGGACATAAAACTCGCACAAGCGAGCTCGCAGGTGCGAGCTGAGATGCGCAGAAGTGGAGGCTGGGTTGGTGACTGTGGAGCGCAGATGCGGAAGGCACCTCGCAGGTGCGGACACACACCTGTGTATGGGAGGGAAAATCTGCAGAAGCGGTCGCGCAGCAGAGGTAAAAGAGGCCGCAGGTGCGGAACCTCTGGACAGTGTACAAAAATAGAGGGTTCCGTGATTTTCTCATTTTTGGACATTCCAAACACAGGATGAGGCGATCTTTGAGCGAGAAATCACGAGAAAATTTGAGATAAGTCCCTTGTGATCATTTCTACTCCATAATATTGAATTATCATCGAATAATTAGACTAGATTACATATTTTAGAGGTGTAAATCAGATATTTGAACTTAGAGATTTGGAAATAAAATTTGATGATTTGGGGGTCGAGTTGAGGTCGGATTTTGGTAAAATTAGTATGGGTAGACTCGTGGTGGAATGGGCTTTCGAATTTTATAATTTTCATCGGGTTCCAAGACGTGGGCCCCACAGGCGATTTTTGGAGTGTAATTTCGGATTTTTATGGAAAATTAGTATTTTCTTATGGAATTAATTTCAATAAATTTTATTGACTGAATCGAATTAATTGTGGCTAGATTCGAGGCTCTTGGAGGACAATTCACGAGGCAAAAGCATAGCGGAGTAAAGAATTACACGATTTGAGGTAAGTAACACTTCTAACTTGGTTCTGAGTGTATGAATCCCCGAATTTGGTATGATATAAATTGTTTGGAAGTGACACACAAGATAGGTGATGAACATATAGACGTGCACCACATAAATTGTATCTTGAATAAATCCTGTGAAGTTGTAAAATTAAAGGATCATGTTATTATTTGAACATGTGGCACGTGTTAGAGGAATTAAGCTAAGGCTAGTAATAAAGATCATGTTTAGGCTATTTGGTGATACTTTAGGACCCATAGGGTCATGTTGCTGTTGAATTAATTATTTCAAAAATATACATTTCGCACTCAATAATATTTGTTCATTGTGAGGATATTTATGGGATTGAGTTGTGTGACGCAGCAGGCCATAATGGCTTTATACATTACTATTTTATGGATCAGGGCTGCCCGCCTGCAACAGGCCTTATTGGCTTTATTATAATACGGATTGGGACTGCCCGCCTGCAGTAGGCCATAAAGGCTTTATTTCACGCTTGGGCGGAAGGAGCCCCTCCGGAGTCTATACACACTCCCAGTGAGCGTAGATGATTATATATATTAGGAATGGACTTCCCAGGGTATGGACTTGCCTTACTTGCGATGATTATATATATATATATATATATATATATATATATATATATATATATATTCGGGATGGATTTTCCAAGGGCATGGACTTGTCTTACTTTTTTGTATTGTAATGAATTTACCTGGACATGGATCTTGTCCGTATCATTTATATTTGGGGATAAATTACCCCAGGGATGGATTGGCCTTATACGGTACTGAGTGACTAACTGTCAGTCGATGTGTATATATATATATACGGGTTGGAACACCCCTGGGCTGGATTGGCCATAAACTGTAGCGAGTGACCGAATAATTTGTGACCAGTATTTACATGAGATCTTTCTACTGGAATGTCATATTCCTCATATCATGCAGTATTGATCTATTTCACTTGTACTGAGTTTAACTGTTGAACTTGAAAGCATGCCTACATTTTATACCATTATTTATACTGGACTGTACTTGCGGAGCTCGTCACTACTTTCAGCCCAGAGGTTAGTCTTGTTACTTATTGAGTTGGTTGTACTCATACTACACTCTGCACCTTGTGTGTAGATCTATGTGCTTTCAGACACGGCGACTGTTAGACCTCAGTGTGTTACCAGTTGGAGACTATCAGGGTAGCTGCCTAGCGTCCGGTGACCTTGTCTCTCTTTCCTTCAATTATTGTAGTGTTCTATACTTTCAGACAGTGGTTTTTATCAGTCAGACATTGTATTCATATTATATGCTCATGTACTCAGTGACACCGAATTTTGGGAGTGTTATATTTGTATTTGTGAGATTTCTTCCGCTGAATTTAATTATTTTATTTTCAAATTTAAAAGATATGGTGATTTATTAAGATTTTGGGCTTGCCTAGTATTAAGATAGGCGCTCGTGACATAGTGTATCTAGGAATTGTAACAAATGGAGTATACTCCACGGATCCTATGTTTGAACTTACGTAGTATTATATAAATAAAATTTTCAGTTTCTTCAAAAAAAAAAAAGATTATACTCCAAAACCATAAAATTGAATTATTTATTTTTGGCAACTAAAAATTTTCATTATCAATGGAGTAATGTACATTAAAACGCCCTGCCATGTATAGCGAATTTTTTTTTCTGTGTAATAATATCTTGACTAAAAATAAAATCTATTAAGTGCATGTAATATCAATCTTACTACAGGAACTATCAAATTGAAAAGGTAAAGACTAATATTTATGATGGGTTATGATAATTGTTTGGATGGTGGAGCTGGGCGTAGCAAAGAGCCAGAATGAAAAAGATAAGGGTGGGTTAGGGAATGTTTTGTTGTAGCCAAAGCAATACGTTTTTGGCTATAACTTGCAATCAAATATAATGGGCTAGCAGTTGTCTTAAGTTTGTGTCGAATGGCCAATTATGTTAGAACCTCTTTTTGTTTATTGTGGATTAATGCAGAGTATTATTTATTAATCGTTTTCAAATAAATGTTATTGTTATTTTTAATTTAAACAGGACATTCGAAATGTTGAAAAAATTATTTCTTAGTTTTACCGGCAATATGGAAAGTCGTTGAAAAGTCCTTTTATACCGGCAATAAAATAATCTTTTAACAGCGATAACAAAAACCACCAATATAAATATATGAGAAAAGGTAAATTCATGAAAAGTTTTAGTAGCCATTAAATTTGTCGGCAAAAGGGTTCATTTTACCAACAATTAGGTAACTGATCTTTTGTAGCATAAACAAAAGCTAAACTCATAATCAATTACACAAGAAATACTTGTCGAAATATAGGATAACTTCTATAATAAAATGATGAAATATTCAATAACAATAGTAACATAAAACATGAGATTTTATATTCACACAAGCACAGGAAAAAGTTTCAAGAAATATATAATTTATAGTCACTTCTAAAAATAATAATTGGTAAAATATTTATTTTTATATTTTAAGTTAGTGACTGCAATTAATTTTGCCCGATCGGCCAATTTCGTATTTTTCCCTGATGTTTCATAGGTGGCTAACCAAGTATTGGTCTATTGTTGATAAGTTATTATTATTTGTTTTATCACATAAAATGATTCAATAATTTATTTAAAATTCACTCTCGCCGGAAACACAACTAAAAAATAGCTTTTTCTGACCCAAAATAC
This sequence comes from Nicotiana otophora, assembly GCA_000715115.1. Classification (NCBI taxonomy): domain Eukaryota; kingdom Viridiplantae; phylum Streptophyta; class Magnoliopsida; order Solanales; family Solanaceae; genus Nicotiana; species Nicotiana otophora. The sequence continues at coordinate 20,904 of AWOL01S0143397.1, forward strand.
GATCCGTTTTAAACTATTATCGACAACAAAAGGACCAAATTGGGTGGTCGGAAAAACACTGATCGGTAGCAAAAATCAACCGAAATCGGTCAGTCGGTCAACTGAATTCTAGACTTGCCCAAAAACAAAAAGACTGATCGAAATCGGTTAGTTAAAATCGACTGATTTCGTTCGCTCAACTGAATTCTAAACTCGCTCAGAAAATCAATAATCGGTCGAAAATCAATCAAATTTTACCAACCAAATCAAATATTTTTTTAAATTATGCAATTAAAAAATATAAAATTTGGAGAATCGAACCGAGGTCTGTTGTAATGACTCGACTTGTCGTTTTAAGAATTAACGCCCCGTTCAGTGACTTAAGGTCTCGAGAATCCTTGTAATATGTATTATGACTCGCGTGTGTGGTCGAGTTTGATTTACGGCTGATTCGGAGAGATTTGGGACACTTAGTCCCTAAGACGGAAGCTTAAGTCTTAGAATTTTGACCGTAGTCGGAACTATGTGAAGACGACTTCGGAATGGAGTTCTGTCAATTCTGTTAGCTCCGTTGAGTGATTTTGGACTTAGTAGCGTATCCAGACTGTGAATCTGAGGTCGGTAGCCAATTTAGGCTTGAAATGGCGAAAGTCAAATTTTTGGAGAATTGGACCGGAAGTGAACTTTTTGATATTGGGGTCGAAATCTGATTCTGGAAGTTGGAGTAGGTCCATAATGTCAATTATAACTTGTGTGCAAAATTTGAAGTCATTCCGGATTGATCTGATGTATTTCGGCACAAGTTATAGAAATTGAAAGTTCAAAGTTCATAGATTTTGATTTGGGATGCGATTCGTCGTTTTGATGTTATTTGAGGTGATTTGAGAATTCGACTAAGTTCGTATGATATTTTGGGACTTGATGGTATATTTGGTTGAAGTCCCGAGAGGCTCAGGTGTGTTTCGGGGTGGTTTCGGACCAAATTGGAGCTGTTGGACTGTTGTTGCTAAAGTCTGGTTTCCTTCTTCACGAACGCGAAGGGAGTCCCGCGTTCGCGAAGAGGAATTTGAGGGACTGATGGTTTGGCCTTCGCGAACGCGAAGCTGTGGACGCGAATGCGAAGAAGGAGCAGGGCAAGCCTTCACGAACGCGGCCCAGGCAATGCGAACGCGAAGAAGAAAGGAAGATTGGGGCCTGGGGTTGTTTAGCCTTCGTGAACGCGAAGCGTGGAACGCGAACGCGACAAGGAGTTCGCGAACGCGAAGAGGAAATGATGGGGCAGAAACAGTTGGCCTTCGCGAATACGACGAGGAGGTCGCGAACGCGATGAAGGATTTGAGACAGTCGGGTTTTGGCCTTCGCGAACGCGAAGAAGGCCTATCTGGGCAGAATTAAAAGTCCCAAAAACGGGGGTTTGAGTTCATAACTCAAAATCTAATTTGGAGCTCGGTAGAAGGCGATTTTTGGAGAGATACTTACGTGGGTGTTTGGGGTAAGTGATTCTTATCAGGTTTTGATTAATTTTCATGATTATATCTTTGAATCCATCATTTAATTCAGATTTAATAGAGGAAAAATCAAAATTTTTGTAAAATCTTCCAAAAACGAAAATTTAAGATTTGGAAGTCGAGTTGTTATTGGAATTTGATAAAATTGGTATGGTTGAACTCGTATCGGAATGGGTGTTCAGATTTTATAAAAATTATGTCGGGTTCCGAGAGGCGAGTCCCGCATTGACTTTTGTTGACTTTTTGGAATAAATTTTTAAGTCGACTTATTATTATCTGGAATTATTTACGATGAATTTTAATAAAGTTATACAATTAATTTGGATAGATTTGAGCTGTCAGGAGGTCAATTTAAGCAAGAAGGCGATTTTGAAATATCGACATAACTTCAAAGAGGTAAGTGCCTTGCTTAACCTCGAGTGGGAAAATTTTCCCTTAGGCATTGAGGCTTATGTGCCATTTGTGTATTGAAAACCATGTACGCAAGGTGACGATTACGTACTTGGTTTATATGTACAAATTTTATAGAGTTAAAGTCTTGAGCATAATTGGATAATTGTTAGCATATATTTAATCATCTACTTGTCGTGCCTAAATCCTTGTTGTCGACTCTATTGTTATATGACAATGTGATGTGACTGTTGTTTAATTATTTATGAAATTTCATGAATTTGCTGGTTTGATAATTATTGTAATTTAATTTCATTATGAATTTCCTTCTGCAAATAATTAATTAAATGAGGTTAAGAAGAGGTGTTTATATAATTATTGAAAAATTGAATTTAAATAAAGTCTTTGCTTTATGTTGAGTAATTTCTATCTCTATTGATTATTTTTGGGTGTTGTACACATTGTGTAGAGTTTTTGGCTATTTGTTATGAAATTAATTGACTTGGTTGTAGCTTTGAAATTTTGTTGTGGCCATTGGGCAAATTGTGATATGAATTGATTTTTGTTATGTTGTTGTGATAATTTTCCATGTAAAAAATTGTGTTGTGTGAGTTGTTATTTTGGGAAGATAAGCTGTCTCTTATACACATCTTATGTTNCGTTGATATTATGTGGTTATAAGGGTGGCATTTCAGCGTTGATATTATATGGTTATAAGTGTGGCATTTTACTGTTGTGTTTGTTGGCTATCGATATTGTCTGGGCGGAGCGATAAGGGTGGCTAAAGGAGCGATAAGGGTGGCAATGGGAGCAATAAGGGTGGCTATTGATATTGTCTGGGTGGAGCGATAAGGGTGGCAATAAGAGCGATAAGGGTGGCTATTGTCATGGACGATATGTGATGATATGGGGTTGTGGTGTTGACAATTTTCATGTAATGTTGTGATTTTCTTGTGTTATTTTTATACCTTGTGCAACTTGTCGTGTTGTTAATAAATTGATAATAATATGATTTATGTTGAAATTGGGAGCCTGTGGCTATTGCCAGGCGGTTTATAAAATAAAATGTGGGCACGAGATGCCGTGAGTTGTGATATGAAATGGGGATATTGGCACGTGAATTGTCCGTACAGTTATGATATAAAATGTGGGCACGAGGTGCTGTGATAAAATGACAATGATATTTGACATGTAAATTGTCCGTGCAGTTGTGATATGAAATGAGGGCACGAGATGTCGGGAAAATATGATGATTTAATTATGGGCACGAGGTGCCGTGGAAATATGAAAATGGGCTGAGACCCGTGTTTACAAAAAATATAAAATGGGCTGAGAACCATATTTTGATGATTATGAAATGAGGTGTCACATGGTGACTTTTTAATTGAAAGAATTATATTAAAGATATTTATTTGAGGAAATTGTATTTGAAAAGATTTATTGAAAGAATTATATTTGAAAAATAATTATTTGAGAAAATTATATTTGAAAGAGAGTTACCTGAAAGAACTATGTGAAAGACATTTATTTGAAGGGCTTGATTTAATTGGGTGTAATTGTGTTTATTAATTGTTGAGTGATATTAATGGTATTCTTGTTGTCTGTTGTGCATATCACTGGTTGTTTTATCCTGCCTTTATTATTATTT